>CM055120.1:7576784-7769320 GCA_029206835.1 Rana muscosa
GATCTGACCATACACAGTACACTACCAAGCAGGGGGGGGGGGGGGACACTCCCTGAACCACAGAACCTGTACTGACCCACCCGCTGGGGGTTACTATTGGAAGGAAAACGAGGATTGTATGGGAAGGTATTCGGCACACGTCTCGTCTTTCAACCCCAGAGTTGGTTTATTTCTCATTTCCGCCCCCCCATGATCACACAAGGGGACGATTTACTAAAACTGGTGCAGCTCTGCATGGGAACCAATCAGCTTCTAACTTCAGCTTCTTCAATTAAGCTTTGACAATAAAACCTGGAAGCTGCACCGGATTTCGCACTCTCCAGTTCTCGTAAAGCAACCCCCATAGAGTGCAGCCTCTGCGATAGGAGGATTTCCTGATGAGGTGAAATTAACTCTGTATACACAGAGCATCCGAAACGTATTCGCAGCGCTTCACTTTTTACACATTTTGTTATGTTACAGCCCTGCAGAAATGTTTCTGTACCCTTCCCCCGATCTGTGCCTCCATACAATCCTGTCTCCGAGGTCTACAGACAATTCCTTGGACTTCATGGCTTGGTTTGTGCTCTGACATGCACTGTTACCTGTGGGGCCTTCTATAGACAGGTGTGTGTCTTTCAAATCATGTCCAATCAACTGAATTTACCACAGGTGGACTCCAATCTAGTTGTAGAAACATCAAGGATGATCAGTGGAAACAGGAGGGACCTGAGCTCAATTCTGAGGGGCACGGGGGGGGGGGGGGGGGGAGGAGCCCGCGATCCTCATGGGCACGGGGGGGGGGGGGAGGAGCCCGCGATCCTCATGGGCACGGGGGGGGGGGAGGAGCCCGCGATCCTCATGGGCACGGGGGGGGGGGGGAGGAGCCCGCGATCCTCATGGGCACGGGGGGGGGGGGGGGGGGGAGGAGCCCGCGATCCTCATGGGCACGGGGGGGGGGGGGGGGGGAGGAGCCCGCGATCCTCATGGGCACGGGGGGGGGGGGGGAGGAGCCCGCGATCCTCATGGGCACGGGGGGGGGGGAGGAGCCCGCGATCCTCATGGGCACGGGGGGGGGGAGGAGCCCGCGATCCTCATGGGCACGGGGGGGGAGGAGCCCGCGATCCTCATGGGCACGGGGGGGGGAGGAGGCCCGCGATCCTCATGGGCACGGGGGGGGGGAGGAGCCCGCGATCCTCATGGGCACGGGGGGGGAGGAGCCCGCGATCCTCATGGGCACGGGGGGGGGGAGGAGCCCGCGATCCTCATGGGCACGGGGGGGGAGGAGCCCGCGATCCTCATGGGCACGGGGGGGGGGAGGAGCCCGCGATCCTCATGGGCACGGGGGGGGGAGGAGCCCGCGATCCTCATGGGCACGGGGGGGGGGGAGGAGCCCGCGATCCTCATGGGCACGGGGGGGGGGAGGAGCCCGCGATCCTCATGGGCACGGGGGGGGGGGAGGAGCCCGCGATCCTCATGGGCACGGGGGGGGGGGAGGAGCCCGCGATCCTCATGGGCACGGGGGGGGGGGAGGAGCCCGCGATCCTCATGGGCACGGGGGGGGGGGGAGGAGCCCGCGATCCTCATGGGCACGGGGGGGGGGGGGGGGAGGAGCCCGCGATCCTCATGGGCACGGGGGGGGGGGGGGAGGAGCCCGCGATCCTCATGGGCACGGGGGGGGGGGGGGAGGAGCCCGCGATCCTCATGGGCACAGGGGGGGGAGGAGCCCGCGATCCTCATGGGCACAGGGGGGGGAGGAGCCCGCGATCCTCATGGGCACGGGGGGGGGGGGGGGGGGAGGAGCCCGCGATCCTCATGGGCACGGGGGGGGGGGAGGAGCCCGCGATCCTCATGGGCACGGGGGGGGGGGGGGGGAGGAGCCCGCGATCCTCATGGGCACGGGGGGGGGGGGGGGGAGGAGCCCGCGATCCTCATGGGCACGGGATTTTTTTTATTTTTAATAAATTTGCAAAGATTTCAAACAAACTTCTCTCACGTTGTCATTATGGGGGATGGTTTGTAGAATTTTGACGAAAATAATGAATTTATTCCATTTTAGAAAAAAGGCTTCAAGATAAAATGTGGAAAAAGTGAAGCGCTGTGAATACTTTCCGGATGCTCTGTACAGTGACCTGTGATCACAGAATGGATGGTACTGTGCATGGGATTGCTGACAAGACCCTAAACACAACACCCTCCATGCAGCCCCTACATGAGCCCAAGACACTTCTGGCCTACCATCCTCTGTCCATAAAACAGGCTATTCAGATCATGGGGTCCCCATCTTAGGATTTCCTCTCTCTGGGTCACATAACACCGGCAGTGACCCAGCACAGACATGGCACCGATAGACCCGGCACCGTGCAGTGCTGCACACATCCCCACCGGGCTTATAGAACCGCCATCACTAAAAAGGTGAACACCGACCAAGTACAGCCGGGGTCACACATGAATGGCGCACCATGAAGGAGGAGGAATAATCCACACATTGTTAGGAGGGAAAACCAGACTCATACGCTGTAATTTATCATCAGCCGGGTGTGACGGAGCCGATATCCGTGACTGGACGGAGGAAGTCACAAAGCATGGAACTGAACTTCTCATTATTCCAACTCAGCCCTGCATAAAAAGAAGAACTCCAACAGCTGTATACTGTATATACCAGAGCTTCCATGTCCTTCCACACCTACACTGTACAGCAACTAGAAGGTTCTTTACCTGAATACTGAGAATGCATTTAGGTAAAAAAAAGTCACACCAACATGAACATCCCCCCCTTGTAATAGCATGGGCTGTGACAGGTCCTCTTTATGGAGAGATCAGGGGTCTATTAGACCCCAAATCTCTCCTCTGGCTTCCAATATGCAGCCAGACACAGATCGGCCTCATCAACTGCTTCCCTGGCTGGCAACGGCCAGATAAATAAATAAAAACCTGAAACAGGAAGTGATGAAATCTTCATCACTTCCTGTTTGAAGTCACACCCATTCCTCTCACCATGTGCCTAGAACTGGTTGCCGCCAGTCGCAGACTCTCCAACTGAATGGGAGAGCCCGGATAAAGGGTGGCAGCAGTGGGAGGGGGGTGGGACCCCCTTCTGCATCTTGCAAAGTTATCCAGGGGCTCGTTAGCCGCTCAGATTACTTTTACTTTGTGCAAAATTATCAGCCCTAAAAAAGGGCGAGGGGATAATACAAGACAGGAGGCAGGGGGGGAATAACGATACAAGACTGGAGGGGGGGGAGGCTACGATACAAGACTGGAGGGGGGGGAGGCTACGATACAAGACTGGAGGGAGGGGGGGAATAACGATACAAGACTGGAGGGGGGGGAGGCTACGATACAAGACTGGAGGGGGGGGGAGGCTACGATACAAGACTGGAGGGGGGGGGAGGCTACGATACAAGACTGGAGGGGGGGGGGAGGCTACGATACAAGACTGGAGGGGGGGGGAGGCTACGATACAAGACTGGAGGGGGGGGAGGCTACGATACAAGACTGGAGGGGGGGGGAGGCTACGATACAAGACTGGAGGGGGGGGGAGGCTACGATACAAGACTGGAGGGGGGGGGGAGGATACAAGACTGGAGGGGGGGGGAGGATACAAGACTGGAGGGGGGGGGAGGATACAAGACTGGAGGGGGGGGGGGGGGGATACAAGACTGGAGAGGGGGGGGGAGGATACAAGACTGGAGAGGGGGGGGGAGGATACAAGACTGGAGAGGGGGGGGGGAGGATACAAGACTGGAGGGGGGGGAGGATACAAGACTGGAGGGGGGGATACAAGACTGGAGGGGGGGATACAAGACTGGAGGGGGGGATACAAGACTGGAGGGGGGGATACAAGACTGGAGGGGGGGATACAAGACTGGAGGGGGGGATACAAGACTGGAGGGGGGGATACAAGACTGGAGGGGGGGGATACAAGACTGGAGGGGGGGATACAAGACTGGAGGGGGGGGATACAAGACTGGAGGGGGGGATACAAGACTGGAGGGGGGGATACAAGACTGGAGGGGGGGATACAAGACTGGAGGGGGGGGATACAAGACTGGAGGGGGGGGGATACAAGACTGGAGGGGGGGGATACAAGACTGGAGGGGGGGGATACAAGACTGGAGGGGGGGGGATACAAGACTGGAGGGGGGGGGATACAAGACTGGAGGGGGGGGATACAAGACTGGAGGGGGGGGATACAAGACTGGAGGGGGGGGGATACAAGACTGGAGGGGGGGATACAAGACTGGAGGGGGGGGATACAAGACTGGAGGGGGGGGGATACAAGACTGGAGGGGGGGGATACAAGACTGGAGGGGGGGATACAAGACTGGAGGGGGGGATACAAGACTGGAGGGGGGGATACAAGACTGGAGGGGGGGGGGATACAAGACTGGAGGGGGGGGGGATACAAGACTGGAGGGGGGGGATACAAGACTGGAGGGGGGGGGATACAAGACTGGAGGGGGGGGGATACAAGACTGGAGGGGGGGGGATACAAGACTGGAGGGGGGGGGATACAAGACTGGAGGGGGGGGGATACAAGACTGGAGGGGGGGGGATACAAGACTTGGAGGGGGGGGGGATACAAGACTGGAGGGGGGGGGATACAAGACTGGAGGGGGGGGGATACAAGACTGGAGGGGGGGGGATACAAGACTGGAGGGGGGGGGGGGAGGATACAAGACTGGAGGGGGGGGGGGAGGATACAAGACTGGAGGGGGGGGGATACAAGACTGGAGGGGGGGGGGAGGATACAAGACTGGAGGGGGGGGGGAGGATACAAGACTGGAGGGGGGGGGGGAGGATACAAGACTGGAGGGGGGGGGGAGGATACAAGACTGGAGGGGGGGGGAGGATACAAGACTGGAGGGGGGGGAGGATACAAGACTGGAGGGGGGGGGAGGATACAAGACTGGAGGGGGGGGGAGGATACAAGACTGGAGGGGGGGGGAGGATACAAGACTGGAGGGGGGGGAGGATACAAGACTGGAGGGGGGGGGAGGATACAAGACTGGAGGGGGGGGGAGGATACAAGACTGGAGGGGGGGGGGGAGGATACAAGACTGGAGGGGGGGGGGAGGATACAAGACTGGAGGGGGGGGGAGGATACAAGACTGGAGGGGGGGGGAGGATACAAGACTGGAGGGGGGGGGAGGATACAAGACTGGAGGGGGGGGGAGGATACAAGACTGGAGGGGGGGGAGGATACAAGACTGGAGGGGGGGGAGGATACAAGACTGGAGGGGGGGGAGGATACAAGACTGGAGGGGGGGGGGAGGATACAAGACTGGAGGGGGGGGGGGGAGGATACAAGACTGGAGGGGGGGGGGAGGATACAAGACTGGAGGGGGGGGGGGAGGATACAAGACTGGAGGGGGGGGGGGAGGATACAAGACTGGAGGGGGGGGGGAGGATACAAGACTGGAGGGGGGGGGGAGGATACAAGACTGGAGGAGGGGGAGGATACAAGACTGGAGGGGGGGGAGGATACAAGACTGGAGGGGGGGGGAGAGGATACAAGACTGGAGGGGGGGGGGGAGGATACAAGACTGGAGGGGGGGGGGGGAGGATACAAGACTGGAGGGGGGGGGGGAGGATACAAGACTGGAGGGGGGGGGAGGATACAAGACTGGAGGGGGGGGGAGGATACAAGACTGGAGGGGGGGGGGAGGATACAAGACTGGAGGGGGGGGGGAGGATACAAGACTGGAGGAGGGGAGGATACAAGACTGGAGGAGGGGGAGGATACAAGACTGGAGGGGGGGGAGGATACAAGACTGGAGGGGGGGGAGGATACAAGACTGGAGGGGGGGAGGATACAAGACTGGAGGGGGGGAGGATACAAGACTGGAGGAGGGGGAGGATACAAGACTGGAGGAGGGGGAGGATACAAGACTGGAGGGGGGGGGAGGATACAAGACTGGAGGGGGGGGGAGGATACAAGACTGGAGGGGGGGGAGGATACAAGACTGGAGGGGGGGGGAGGATACAAGACTGAGGGGGGGGGAGGATACAAGACTGGAGGGGGGGGAGGATACAAGACTGGAGGGGGGGAGGATACAAGACTGGAGGGGGGGGGGATACAAGACTGGAGGGGGGGGGAGGATGATACAAGACTGGAGGGGGGGAGGAGGATACAAGACTGGAGGGGGGAGGAAACAAGAGACAGCAGGACAATATTAAAGGATTAAAGTGGTTGTAAAGCTTTGTTAAAAAAAAACACACACACACACACACACACACACACACACACACACACGTCATACTTGCCTCCACTGTGCAGCTCGTTTTGCAGTGTGGCCCCGACCCTCAACTTCTGGGGTCCCCCCTAGGAGAAGCGGGGGGTGGGGGGGGTTACCTTGCGGGAGTGCTCCCGAGTCATACACTCTGCGTCCATAGCTGCCGAATGTATGACTCTGCCCCCTGCGTCATTGGATTTGATTGACAGCAGTGTGAGCCAGTGGCTGAGCTGCTATCAATCTATACAATCAAGAGCCGAGAACCCCGGGCAGAGGAGGAGTGCATCTCCTCCGTGGGACATTCCAGGGCTCAGGTAAAGGGGGGGGGGGGGGCTGTGATTACCAGAAGTTTTTTCACCTTAATGCATAGGATATTAAGCGTTATGACATTACAGGAACACGAGCAACATCAGATTTGGTTTCAGTGTGACTTTAGATATCCTTTGAGAAGTCACCCCGGACACACAGGGACTGGGCCCGACCGGCTGGGACACAAGGCGTCTCTGTTGTGACTGTAAACACAAAGGAGCTGACACTCCAAACACCGGGCTAGGCGCAATGTTTTAGTAAACATGACCGTCTTCACTCAGAAATAAAGGAAGTATTTACATTGAAAATGGTTGTGGGGGGGGGGGGGGGGGTGACAGCGCTGGCTCCTGGGACAGGCGAGTGTCCGCGTATTATGAGTCAGTAGATAGTGTTTGTAGCTGCGGATTGTTCATTCTTACACAGGAGATTGGAGCTCCTCTTTAAAAAAAGGACAAGTTCACCTTTTGTAACAAGTCACATCCATATTCAGGGTGTGACATGTTACGAGCGGACCGGCCCCCTGCACCTCCCCGATCCCCGCTGTTACAGCTAGCAGGGCTTTTCTCCCTTTCCGCTAGCTGTCCCAATATAAAAAAAAAAAAAACACAAGTGGCTGAGCGGGTTTTCGCCTGCCCGACCACGTCCTATTGAAAACTACAGGGTCCAGCAGCCTTTGTGGCTGTTGTCTTGTAGTTTTCAATAGGGCTGCAACTAACGATTGTTTTCATAATCGATTAGTTGGCCGATTTTTTTTTTTTTAAGGTGATTAATTGAAACAAAGTGTGGTGTATAATTTAGATATGTAAAGTTTTTTTTTTTTTTTTTTTAAAAAAGGGGCAATTTTTTCTTAAATATCTCTATGCAGTGGTAAATATAAATAACCAATTCTATGGTTAGGGAGCAAAATCTCTCATCCATTCTGAGAATAACTGACAGAAGAGCTATATACACTGTATATACCCCATTAGAGGAGAAATATATATATATATATATATATATATATATATACACACACACACACACACACCATTAGGAGGGTGAATCTGGTAAATATCAGATATTAGAAATAATAGAAAACCTCTCAGTCAAATGAATTCTCAGACACTGTTTGTGGTTTTCGTTCAGAAATTACATTAATTTTAAAACCGAATGTTAAAAGCAAAGTGAAAATTTCAAACATTCTTTCATTCAGCGAATGCACAAAGATTTTTCGTATTAATATTCTCCTCTGAAAATTGATCCGTGTGGCCAGCATAAGGCTCGGTACACACCTATGCAGTTTGCTTTTGATCTGATCTGCAGTGTTTTCTGTGCATTTTGATTTTTGCGCACGTAATTTTGCGGCGATTTGCGCATTTGCATTTTTTTGACCAAATTTGTTGTTGGGAAGATTAAAGCGGAGTTCCACCCAAAAGTGGAACTTCCGCTTAAACCACTCCTCGCCCCCTTACATGCCACATTTGGCATGTAAATTTTGTTTTGGGGGGGGGGGGGGCTTCAGTAGGAGTGGGACTTCCTGTCCCACTTCCTCCTTCCGCCCAGGGACTGCTTAGGCGGCTCATCATATTGCCCAAGACGGCCCCTCCCTGTAGGCGATCACCTGAGACACGTGACAGGTCCCAGGCGATCGCCTGTCCACTCAGGAAGTGCCGCTCGCGCATGCGCAGTGAGTGCCCAGCCGTGAAGCCGAAAGCTGTCACGGCTGGGTGCCCACGTTTAGAATGGAGGCGCCGGCGGAGAGGGGGGGGGGGGGAGGAGAAGAGAGGAGCGAAGCTCTGGGCAGCTGCATCATTGGATAGTGGAACAGGTAAGTGTGTTTATTAAAAGCCAGAAGATACACTTTTTGTAGCTGCTGACTTTTAATAAAACAAAAAAAGTCTGGAACTCCTTTAAAAAACATAAATTGCTGCAAAAACGCATTACATGCTTTTTCTGCAGCTTCTCCATTGACGTATATTGAACCAAAAAAAAGCAGCGTTTTGCGTTGAAAATTCCCTGACCCTTTCCAAATACGCAGCAGCTGAAAAAAGCACAGATGTGAACGTGTCCCGTAGGAAACCATGGTGAATGAATTGTAGTGCATTTCTGCAAAAAAACGCATAGGTGTGAACCAGAGATAAAACGTTTAGTAAAATAATAGGGTTTAAAAAAAAAAAAAAAAATAGAATTAGCCCTTCATAGTACAAAAAGAGCAAATAATCGCTACTGTAAGAGAATTTTTTTTTAGTGTGGAACAGCGAAAGTAATATTTACAGTAGCGATTATTTGCTCTTTTTTGTACTTTAAAAAGGGATAATTTTAGTTTTTTAAACCCCCATAATGTTACTGGCCGATCAATTATGAAAATAGCAATTGATTCATTTCGTAATTGATTAGTTGTTTCAGCCCTAGTTTTCAATGAACTACCACGGCGCTGTCATCTGTCTTGTATCTGCTCGGCTGTACAGGATGTATGGGGGGGGGGGGAGGCAGATCTGCAGGAGACACTGCTGATCCCTGGTGCAATGCTTTACAGGCTCCAAAATATAAATAAAATTATATATATATTTTTATAATATTAATAACAACAACATGCACATTTTTCGAACCTGCAAAAAAAAATTGTGCATTTTTTTATACTAAAAGTGAATTTATTTTTCATGTTTTTTGCTCATGTGAAATATTACCAACTACATAATTTTGTACTCATTTTTATTATATTGTGAAAAAAAAATAAAAAAATAAAATAAACTCAAAATCAAATTTGTCTACTTTTCACCATGCGGATAATTTTGCGGTCTGTATTACATTTTATTCCATATACAGGAGTCCAAATAAATCCACTTACCATGCCACATCAAACCGAAATCCCAGATCGAATATCGTGTAACACGTTCCTAGGAGAGAGAAAAATCTCATATTAGACATGAAATGTCTCCATCATCAGCACGGGGGGGGACACACACACAAGGATGTCTGATTCGGATACTTCTTGTTTTTTTCTCTAGAAGGTGTAGCAATTACCATTTTATCATCTTTGGGGGGGGGGGTTGTTTACATTTTTATCATCTGCAGCAGTTCTAACTGATCTCTGCAATGATCTATTACATTCACATGGGGGGGGGGGTCCATATACACCCCCCTCCTATGTACATAACACCTCTGCTCTATATACATTCTTCAGTAGCCCTCTGTCCTCCTCTGCTCCGTGTTCCTCCGATTGCAGGAATCCGGCACAGAGGATTAGGGACATTGCTCGGGGGTATGACCACACTAGAGCTCTGTGTCATATCAGCCCCAGAGATAAACTTCTCCTGGAACACAAGATGAAGGACTACAGGAGGCGTCCATCACTCCTCATTATACAGGAAGACTGACAGTCCGGGACCACATGGCAATCACAAGACAGAGGTGGGGGGCCCTGAGAAGCCATATCACTGTACATTGTGAGGGCCCCCTCAATCTACAGGGAGCCCCGTCTATGGGGAGTCCCCCCCCCCATCCATCTACAGGGAGCCCCGTCTATGGGGAGTCCCCCCCCCCATCCATCTACAGGGAGCCCCGTCTATGGGGAGTCCCCCCCCCATCCATCTACAGGGAGCCCCGTCTATGGGGAGTCCCCCCCCCCCCCATCCATCTACAGGGAGCCCCGTCTATGGGGAGTCCCCCCCCCCATCCATCTACAGGGAGCCCCGTCTATGGGGAGTCCCCCCCCCCATCCATCTACAGGGAGCCCCGTCTATGGGGAGTCCCCCCCCCCATCCATCTACAGGGAGCCCCGTCTATGGGGAGTCCCCCCCCCCATCCATCTACAGGGAGCCCCGTCTATGGGGAGTCCCCCCCCCATCCATCTACAGGGAGCCCCGTCTATGGGGAGTCCCCCCCCCATCCATCTACAGGGAGCCCCGTCAATGGGGAGTCCCCCCCCCATCCATCTACAGGGAGCCCCGTCAATGGGGAGTCCCCCCCCCATCCATCTACAGGGAGCCCCGTCTATGGGGAGTCTCCCCATCCATCTACAGGGAGCCCCCGTCTATGGGGAGTCTCCCCATCCATCTACAGGGAGCCCCGTCTATGGGGAGTCTCCCCATCCATCTACAGGGAGCCCCGTCTATGGGGAGTCCCCCCCATCCATCTACAGGGAGCCCCGTCTATGGGGAGTCCCCCCCATCCATCTACAGGGAGCCCCGTCTATGGGGAGTCCCCCCCATCCATCTACAGGGAGCCCCGTCTATGGGGAGTCCCCCCCCCCCATCCATCTACAGGGAGCCCCGTCTATGGGGAGTCCCCCCCCCCCATCCATCTACAGGGAGCCCCGTCTATGGGGAGTCCCCCCCCCCCATCCATCTACAGGGAGCCCCATCTATGGGGGAGTCCCCCCCCCATCCATCTACAGGGAGCCCCGTCTATGGGGAGTCCCCCCCCCCATCCATCTACAGGGAGCCCCGTCTATGGGGAGTCCCCCCCCCATCCATGTACAGGGAGCCCCGTCTATGGGGAGTCCCCCCCCCCATCCATCTACAGGGAGCCCCATCTATGGGGAGTCCCCCCCCATCCATCTACAGGGAGCCCCGTCTATGGGGAGTCCCCCCCCCATCCATCTACAGGGAGCCCCGTCTATGGGGAGTCCCCCCCCCCCATCCATCTACAGGGAGCCCCGTCTATGGGGAGTCCCCCCCATCCATCTACAGGGAGCCCCGTCTATGGGGAGTCCCCCCCCATCCATCTACAGGGAGCCCCGTCTATGGGGGAGTCCCCCCCATCCATCTACAGGGAGCCCCGTCTATGGGGAGTCCCCCCCATCCATCTACAGGGAGCCCCGTCTATGGGGAGTCCCCCCCCATCCACAGGGAGCCCCGTCTATGGGGAGTCCCCCCCCCCATCCACAGGGAGCCCCGTCTATGGGGAGTCCCCCCCCCCATCCACAGGGAGCACCGTCTATGGGGAGTCCCCCCCCATCCATCCACAGGGAGCCCCGTCTATGGGGAGTCCCCCCCCATCCATCCACAGGGAGCCCCGTCTATGGGGAGTCCCCCCCCCATCCATCTACAGGGAGCCCCGTCTATGGGGAGTCCCCCCCCCCCATCCATCTACAGGGAGCCCCGTCTATGGGGAGTCCCCCCCCATCCATCTACAGGGAGCCCCGTCTATGGGGAGTCCCCCCCATCCATCTACAGGGAGCCCCGTCTATGGGGAGTCCCCCCCCATCCATCTACAGGGAGCCCCATCTATGGGGAGTCCCCCCATCCATCTACAGGGAGCCCCGTCTATGGGGAGTCCCCCCCCATCCATCTACAGGGAGCCCCGTCTATGGGGAGTCCCCCCCATCCATCTACAGGGAGCCCCGTCTATGGGGAGTCCCCCCCATCCATCTACAGGGAGCCCCGTCTATGGGGAGTCCCCCCCCCCCATCCATCTACAGGGAGCCCCGTCTATGGGGAGTCCCCCCCCCCCATCCATCTACAGGGAGCCCCGTCTATGGGGAGTCCCGTCTATGGGGAGTCCCCCCCATCCATCTACAGGGGAGCCCCGTCTATGGGGAGTCCCCCCCCCCATCCATCTACAGGGAGCCCCGTCTATGGGGAGTCCCCCCCCATCCATCTACAGAGAGCCCCGTCTATGGGGAGTCCCCCCCCCATCCATCTACAGAGAGCCCCGTCTATGGGGAGTCCCCCCCCATCTACAGGGAGCCCCGTCTATGGGGAGTCCCCCCCCATCCATCTACAGGGAGCCCCGTCTATGGGGAGTCCCCCCCCATCCATCTACAGGGAGCCCCGTCTATGGGGAGTCCCCCCATCCATCTACAGGGAGCCCCGTCTATGGGGAGTCCCCCCCCATCCATCTACAGGGAGCCCCGTCTATGGGGAGTCCCCCCCCATCCATCTACAGGGAGCCCCGTCTATGGGGAGTCCCCCCCCCATCCATCTACAGGGAGCCCCGTCTATGGGGAGTCCCCCCCCCATCCATCTACAGGGAGCCCCGTCTATGGGGAGTCCCCCCCCCCATCTAAAGGGAGCCCCGTCTATGGGGAGTCCCCCCCCATCTACAGGGAGCCCCGTCTATGGGGAGTCCCCCCCCCATCTACAGGGAGCCCCGTCTATGGGGAGTCCCCCCCCCCATCTACAGGGAGCCCCGTCTATGGGGAGTCCCCCCCCCCCATCTACAGGGAGCCCCGTCTATGGGGAGTCCCCCCCCCATCTACAGGGAGCCCCGTCTATGGGGAGTCCCCCCCCCATCTACAGGGAGCCCCGTCTATGGGGAGTCCCCCCCCCCATCTACAGGGAGCCCCGTCTATGGGGAGGTCCCCCCCCCCATCTACAGGGAGCCCCGTCTATGGGGAGTCCCCCCCCCCCATCCACAGGGAGCCCCGTCTATGGGGAGTCCCCCCCCCCCATCCATCTACAGGGAGCCCCGTCTATGGGGAGTCCCGTCTATGGGGAGTCCCCCCCCATCCATCTACAGGGAGCCCCGTCTATGGGGAGTCCCCCCCCCATCCATCTACAGGGAGCCCCGTCTATGGGGAGTCCCCCCCCCATCCATCTACAGAGAGCCCCGTCTATGGGGAGTCCCCCCCCATCCATCTACAGAGAGCCCCGTCTATGGGGAGTCCCCCCCCATCTACAGGGAGCCCCGTCTATGGGGAGTCCCCCCCATCCATCTACAGGGAGCCCCGTCTATGGGGAGTCCCCCCCCATCCATCTACAGGGAGCCCCGTCTATGGGGAGTCCCCCCCCATCCATCTACAGGGAGCCCCGTCTATGGGGAGTCCCCCCCATCCATCTACAGGGAGCCCCGTCTATGGGGAGTCCCCCCCCCATCCATCTACAGGGAGCCCCGTCTATGGGGAGTCCCCCCCCCCCATCTAAAGGGAGCCCCGTCTATGGGGAGTCCCCCCCCATCTACAGGGAGCCCCGTCTATGGGGAGTCCCCCCCCCCCATCTACAGGGAGCCCCGTCTATGGGGAGTCCCCCCCCCATCTACAGGGAGCCCCCGTCTATGGGGAGTCCCCCCCCATCTACAGGGAGCCCCGTCTATGGGGAGTCCCGCCCCCATCTACAGGGAGCCCCGTCTATGGGGAGTCCCCCCCCCATCTACAGGGAGCCCCGTCTATGGGGAGTCCCCCCCCCCATCTACAGGGAGCCCCGTCTATGGGGAGTCCCCCCCCCCATCTACAGGGAGCCCCGTCTATGGGGAGTCCCCCCCCCATCTACAGGGAGCCCTGTCTATGGGGAGTCCCCCCCCCATCTACAGGGAGCCCCGTCTATGGGGAGTCCCCCCCCATCCATCTACAGGGAGCCCCATCTATGGGGAGTCCCCCCCCATCCATCTACAGGGAGCCCCATCTATGGGGAGTCTCCCCCCCATCCATCTACAGGGAGCCCCGTCTATGGGGAGTCTCCCCCCCATCCATCTACAGGGAGCCCCGTCTATGGGGAGTGTCCCCCCCCATCCATCTACAGGGAGCCCCATCTATGGGGAGTGTCCCCCCCCATCCATCTACAGGGAGCCCCCTCTATGGGGAGTCGCCCCCCCATCCATCTACAGAGAGCCCCGTCTATGGGGAGTCCCCCCCCCCATCCATCTACAGGGAGCCCCCTCTATGGGGAGTCGCCCCCCCATCCATCTACAGGGAGCCCCCTCTATGGGGAGGTCGCCCCCCCATCCATCTACAGGGAGCCCCCATCTATGGGGAGTCATCCCCCCCTCAATGCACAGGCAGGCTGGTCTCTGGCACGGTTGGTCATGTGACAGGGGGAGAAGATTTGGGGAAGTGCGGATTGCTCACAATGACTCAATCGGGATCCGGAGAGGAAGGAACGATTGTGAAACCCATCGAACAGATGAAGAGCCTGGCTGTGATTATTGAAGTGCGATCTCTGTGTCGGATCACTCTTCGCTCTGCCATCTTCTTCAAAGTCCAACTCCGGGGTTTGTGCGCCTCCACCGTGTATTACCCCGATTGTCCCCTTTCCCTCATAAACCTCATCGATAGAACGTCACCGAACCCGACACCTTCATTATACGGGTCTCCCGATAAAGGCGACCATACACTATACAATCTCATCAGCGATGCAGCGGAAGGGCCTCTGTGATCTGATACAAATGGAAATGAATGGTTCGGGCCTTTACACACATTAGGTCTAAATGAGATTGTACAATCAGATTGTATAGTGTATAGTCTGCTCAGTAAACACACAACTTCATTGTACAACCTCCTTGAGATCTGCCAATAGTATCTTGTGTCACAAGCGTCAGCGTCACCCAGTCATTGTCTGAATCTGGAGGCTCCGCCGCAACACAGACAGTTCTTCTGCATCAGTAGATAAATCTGTGGAGGGGGGGATGAATATATATAGATGGGGGGGGGGGGATCTGTTGTGTAAATTGTAGATGAAGGAAGGCCGATCTCCGGGAGACCTGGAAGAATGACAGACTGATCCGGACTTCCCCAACCAAGACCGGGCGAGCCCAATGTTTACCCCAAACAATGACCCCTCCCCCATCCACAGACCGAACTCAACAGACCTGTACTAAATCTTCACATCTCATCAATAAATCTAAAAATTATCTGAAGGGAAGGGAAGATCTACACACAGACCCCTCCCCCCCACCCCCTCAGAGGGCAGATCTACGCACAGACCCCCACCCCTCAGAGAGGGCAGATCTACGCACAGACCCCCACCCCTCAGAGAGGGCAGATCTACGCACAGACCCCCACCCCTCAGAGAGGGCAGATCTACGCACAGACCCCCACCCCTCAGAGAGGGCAGATCTACGCACAGACCCCCACCCCTCAGAGAGGGCAGATCTACGCACAGACCCCCACCCCTCAGAGAGGGCAGATCTACGCACAGACCCCCACCCCTCAGAGAGGGCAGATCTACGCACAGACCCCACCCCTCAGAGAGGGCAGATCTACGCACAGACCCCCACCCCTCAGAGAGGGCAGATCTACGCACAGACCCCACCCCTCAGAGAGGGCAGATCTACGCACAGACCCCACCCCTCAGAGAGGGCAGATCTACGCACAGACCCCACCCCTCAGAGAGGGCAGATCTACGCACAGACCCCCACCCCTCAGAGAGGGCAGATCTACGCACAGACCCCACCCCTCAGAGAGGGCAGATCTACGCACAGACCCCACCCCTCAGAGAGGGCAGATCTACGCACAGACCCCCCTCCACCCCTCAGAGAGAGCAGATCTACGCACAGACCCCCCCCACCCCTCAGAGAGGGCAGATCTACGCACAGACCCCCCCCACCCCTCAGAGAGGGCAGATCTACGCACAGACCCCCCCACCCCTCAGAGAGGGCAGATCTACGCACAGACCCCCCCACCCCTCAGAGAGGGCAGATCTACGCACAGACCCCTCCCCCCCACCCCTCAGAGAGGGCAGATCTACGCACAGACCCCCCTCCACCCCTCAGAGAGGGCAGATCTACGCACAGACCCCTCCCCCCACCCCTCAGAGAGGGCAGATCTACGCACAGACCCCTCCCCCCACCCCCTCAGAGAGGGCAGATCTACGCACAGACCCCTCCCCCCACCCCTCAGAGAGGGCAGATCTACGCACAGACCCCTCCCCCCACCCCTCAGAGAGGGCAGATCTACGCACAGACCCCCCCACCCCTCAGAGAGGGCAGATCTACGCACAGACCCCCCCACCCCTCAGAGAGGGCAGATCTACGCACAGACCCCCCCACCCCTCAGAGAGGGCAGATCTACGCACAGACCCCCCCCACCCCTCAGAGAGGGCAGATCTACGCACAGACCCCCCCCACCCCTCAGAGAGGGCAGATCTACGCACAGACCCCCCCACCCCTCAGAGAGGGCAGATCTACGCACAGACCCCCCCCACCCCTCAGAGAGGGCAGATCTACGCACAGACCCCCCCACCCCTCAGAGAGGGCAGATCTACGCACAGACCCCCCCACCCCTCAGAGAGGGCAGATCTACGCACAGGACCCCCACCCCTCAGAGAGGGCAGATCTACGCACAGACCCCCCCCCCCACCCCTCAGAGAGGGCAGATCTACGCACAGACCCCCCTCCACCCCTCAGAGAGAGCAGATCTACGCACAGACCCCCCTCCACCCCTCAGAGAGAGCAGATCTACGCACAGACCCCCCACCCCTCAGAGAGGGCAGATCTACGCACAGACCCCCCCCACCCCTCAGAGAGGGCAGATCTACGCACAGACCCCCCCACCCCTCAGAGAGGGCAGATCTACGCACAGACCCCCCTCCACCCCTCAGAGAGGGCAGATCTACACAAAAGCCCCCCCAGAGGAGGCAGATCTATGCAAAGCCCCACCCACCCCTCAGAGGGGGCAGATCTACACACAGATTGCCCCCCACTGATCTGATGGGCAGGGAAGGCGTTATGCTCTGATTCTAGTGTTATTTCCAGGAATAATGATCACGAGACATCGAAGGAATGGAAACGGTGAGACTGACGGAGACACTTCCCCAAATCTGACATCCGTACCCCCCCTGGATGGGGGAGGGGGAACACATGTCCGCCATACACAGGAAACTCTCACTGACCGCCTCTACTTCATCACATCACCTCCATGTTTAAGGAATGCTAAAGTGACCCCCCACATGAGTATTCTCACATCATTTTGGCATATCCCTAGTTAGTATACCACAATATCGAAGGGGGGGGGGAGCAAAAAGACTTAAGAGGGCAGAAACGAAAAGGACAGAATAGGGTCATCCAATCTGGGGGGGGTCCATTAAAGCAACAGGTTCATATTTTGGGGAGGGACGAAAATATGATTATGCAAGTTCAGAAGGCCAGGGGGACCCCAGAAAGGTGGGGGGGCAGAGATGGTATATTGGAATGGGGGAGGAGATTTGGGTAATACCAGAGTAGAGGAGCAAGGGAGAATGGTGGGGACTTTGCAATATAGGGGGGACAGGGGGCATACAGGTCAGATATTGGTGTGATGAAGTTATAAAAATATATGGGAAGATATAAGCGGGGCTCTAGTATTGGGGTGATAGCTGTATGGGGGGGGTCTATAGTAGGAGGGGGTACAGGGGTTATATATAAAATAGGGCTCAGGTATTGAGGTGATGGAGCAGGTGAGGTGATTAGTGGGGGACGGGGGTGTCATATATAGAGGGATGGCAGGAGGAGGTGTATGAAGTACGGTTCAGCTATAGAGGGATCTGTATGGGAGGGGTACACGATTATAAAAGGGGTTCAGGTATTGGCATGACTAGTGGGGAATGCCATTTATAGAGGGGCGTGGGTTATATATGAAGTGGGGTTCAGGTATTGAGGTGATGGAGAAGGTATGGTGCATATTGTGGGGGTGTCATACATGCAGGGATGGGGGGGGGTCATACAAAGTGGGGTTCAGCTACAGAGGGATCTGTATGGGAGGGGTACACAAATATTATAAATGGGGTTCAGGTATTGGAGTGCCCAATGGGGAAGGTCATACATAGAGTGATAGGGGGAGGGTATATGAAGTGGGGTTTAGATATTGAGGTCAGGTGATTAGTGGGGGGAGGGGTGGTATATAAAGTGGGGTTCAGGTATTGGGGTGATGGAGCAGGTGAGGTGAATAGGGTGTGTGGGGGGAGGTGTAATACATAAAGGGATAGGTATATGAAGTGGGGTTTAGATATTGAGGGGGGTGGTATATGAAGTGGGGTTCGGGTATTGGGGCGATGGAGCAGGTGAGGCGATTAGTGGGGGATGGGGGTCATACATAGAGGGATGGAAGGAGGGGTTGGTATATGAAGTGGGGTTCAGCTATAGAGATCTGTATGGGAGGTGTACACAAATGATATAAATGGGGTTGAGGTATTGGAGCGACCAACGGGGAAGGTCATACATAGAGGTATGGCTGGGGGGGGGGGGTGATATGAAGTGGGGTTCAGGTATTAGGGTGGAGCAGGTGAGGTGATTAGTGGGGGGGTCATACATAGAGGTATGGCTGGGGGGGGGGGTGATATATGAAGTGGGGTTCAGGTATTGGTGTGGAGCAGGTGAGGTGATTAGTGGGGGGGGGTCATACATAGAGGGATGGCTGGGGGGGGGTGATATATGAAGTGGGGTTCAGGTATTGGGGTGGAGCAGGTGAGGTGATTAGTGGGGGAGTCATACATAGAGGGATGGCTGGGGGGTGATATATGAAGTGGGGTTCAGGTATTGGGGTGGAGCAGGTGAGTTGATTAGTAGGGGGGGGTCATACATTGAGGGGTGGCTGGGGGGGTGATACATGAAGCGGTAGTTAGATATTAGGGTGACGGGGGTAAGGAAGAGGAGAATATGACCTTCTCAGAGGTCATATTGGGGGGTACAGAGATGACGGGGGCATACAGGTCAGGTATCGGGGGTGATGAAGGTATAGGGGGAGGGGGTGCAGACTGGCCAGTGTTGGGGTGACAGGAGAAATATTAATGCCAGGCATTGGGGTGATGAGGGTATAGGGGGGTATACAGATGATATATGGGGGGTGCAGTGTGGGGGTGACAGGAGACGTATGGAGATTTGTAGGGGGGGTAAACATAAGCGGGGCTCAGGTATCGGGGTGATAGTTGTATTGGGGGGGGGGGGGATCCTGTAGTAGGAGTGGTACAGGGATGATATATGAAGTTGGGTTCAGGTATTGGGGTGATAGAGGTGTGTGTGTGTATGTATATATATATATATATATATACATACATATATATACACACACACATACATATACATACACACACACACACACACACACACACACACAGTGTATATATATATATATATATATATATATATATATATATATATTGGGGGGGGTGAAGTGTGGGGGGTGACAGGAGGCATATAGGATTTGGGTATGGGGATTTGGAGGGGGGGGGTACAGAGATATAAGCGGGGTGATAGTTGTATTGGGGGGGTCCTGTAGTAGGAGTGGTACAACAGGGATGATACATGGAGTGGGGTTCAGATATTGGGGTGATGGAGATTATATATATATATATATATATATATATATATATATATATATATAGTGTAGTGGGAAGGGTACAGGGATGAGATATGAAGTGGGGTTCAGGTATGAGAGTGATTGAGGGTGATTAGTGGGGGGGGTGATACATGAATTGGGGTTCAGATATAGCGGGATCAGTAGGGGGAGGGGGGAACAATGACATATTCAGGTGTGAATGGTGGGTCATACATAGGGGGTGATTTATGGAGCAGATTATTATTGGGGTGACTGCAGTGAGGAAGAGAAAGGGGTCACATATTGAGGGGTACAGGGATGATACATGGAGTGGGGTTCAGGTATATGGGGGGGGAGGAGGTCAGATATTGGGGGGTTATCTGTGAGCTGGGGTTCAGGTATTGGGGTGATGTACAGGAAGGAGGCCAGGAAGGTCATATATTGGGGGTACAAACACATTATATATATATATATATGGTTCTGTGGTGTAGATGCAGACCGGGGGGGGGGTGGGAGGTCACATATTGGGGGGGTACAGATGATATATGAGGTGGGGTTCAGGGTGATGGGGAGGTATAGGGGGGCATTGGAGGTCACACATTGGGGTGTGGAGGGGGAAACACATTGTGGGGGATAGGAGGTCACACATTGGAGTGTGGAGGGGGGGGTCACACATTGGGGGTGTGTAGGGGGGGATACACATCGGGGGGGGGGACACACATTGGAGGGATGAGGAGGGGGGGGGGGATGGGAGGACGACACACACGGAGGTCTCTCACCTACGATGATGAGTGTGGCCCAGAAGGCCACGGAGACCCCGGAGTAGAGTAGGACGTGTCCGTTCATGGCGCCTCTCCTCTCACTGATCCGGGGAACAGACAACCAGCCTGACACCGGCCCGAGATCAGCTGACCACCGCCCACCAATCACCTGACCGCGCCCCCACGTGACCACCCCCCTTCTCCAGCAGGCCGTAGAGTTGTGCGTCGTCCTGTGCGTCTCGTTACGTAGGGCACGCCTCGGTGTCTCCGCCCGCCATCTTTACTACTGGCAGATCACGTCAACTTTCCAGTACTTGTCTGTATTACCGCTGAGCTTTCCCCAACTACCGAGCCGCGGCTTTCTCTCCGGCGGGTCTGCAGAACCAGATACCGGGAAAACTCTTTCCATGGTCCTAAACTAGGGGGAGGGGGGAGAAGACTCATGACTAGCCCCGCCCACATGATTTATGGTCACGTGAAAAAACAACACACAGCTGTCATGGCTGACATTGTCTGTGGGAAGTCATCCCCACCATACCCGACAGAGACAATAACGCCTCTTTTCTGCGTTTTGCGGGCGTTTTGGAGGCGCTACCCCATTGATTTCAATAGGCAGGGGCGCTATAGGAGCGGTATTTTTACCGCTCCTATCGCGCCTCAAAGATGCGGCTTGCAGGAGTTTTTTTACCCTCCTGCAAGCGCAACGCTCCAGTGTGAAAGCTCTCGGGGCGCATTGCAGGCGCTATTTTTAGCGCAATAGCGCCTGCAAAGCGCCTCAGTGTGAAAGGGGCCTGACTCCTTAACCAATTCTGACACTTCTCTCCTACAAGTAAATATCATTATTTGTTTTGCTAGAAAATGAACTAAACCCCCAAACATTATATTTACAGCGTCTTGAAAAAGTATTCATACCCCTTGAAATTCCCCACATTTTGTCAGGTTACAACCAAAAACGTAAATGTATTTTATTGGGATTTTATGTGATGGACCAACACAAAGTGTCACATAATTGTGAAGTGGAAGGAAAATGATAAATGATACAAATAAATATGTGAAAAGTGTAGGGGGGGGGGGGTTGTATTCAGCCCCCTTTACTCTGATACCCCTAAATAAAATCTAGTGGAACCAATTGCCTTCAGAAGTCACCTAATTAGTAAATAGAGTCCATCTGTGTGTCATTTAATCTCAGTTTCAACTATCAATACAGCTGTTCTGTGAAGCCCTCAGAGGTTTGTTAGAGACCCTTAGTGAACAAACAGCATCATGAAGGCCAAGGAACACACCAGACAGGTCAGGGATAAAGTTGTGGAGAAGTATAAAGCAGGGTTAGGTTATAATAAAAGCTCCCAAGCTTTGAGCATCTCACAGAGCTCTGTTCAATCCATCATCGGAAAATGGAAAGAGTATGGCACAACTGCAAACCTACCAAGACATGGCCGTCCACCTAAACTGACCGGGCCGGGCAAGGAGAGCATTCATCAGAGAAGCAGCCAAGAGGTCCATGATAACTCTGGAGGAGCTGCAGAGATCCACAGCACAGGGGGGAGAATCTGTCCACAGGACAACTATTAGTCGTGCTTCTCCACAAATCTGCCCTTTATGGAAGAGTGACAAGAAGAAAGACATTGGTGAAAGAAAAGCCATAAGAAGTTCTGTTTGCAGTTTGTGAGAAGCCATGTGGGGGACACAGCAATCATGTGGGGGACACAGAAAACATGTGGGGGACACAGCAATCATGTGGGGGACACAGCAAACATGTGGGGGACACAGAAAACATGTGGGGGACACAGCAAACATGTGGGGGACACAGCAAACATGTGGAGGACACAGCAAACATGTGGAAGAAGGTGCTCTGGTCACATAAGACCAAAATTGAAGTTTTTGGCCTAAAAACCAAACGCTATGTGTGGGCGGAAAACTAACACTGCACATCACCCTGAACACTCCATCCCCACCGTGAAACATGGTGGTGGCAGCATCATGTGGTGGGGATGCTTTTCTTCAGCAGGGACAGGGAAGCTGGTCAGAGTTGATAGGAAGATGGATGGAGACAAATACAGGACAATCTTAGAAGAAAACCTGTTAGGCCTCGTACACACGACCGATTTTCTCGGCAAGAACCAGCAAGAAACTTGCTGGCAGAGAGGTCTTGCCGAGTAAATCGGTCGTGTGTACGCTGCTATCGGGTTTCTCGTCGAGAAAACCGACAAGAAACCTCGACGAGAAAATAGAGAACCTGCTCTCTATTTTCTCGTCGAGATTCTCCTCAGCGTGTTTCTCGACGAGAAAAGTGAGTGTGTGTACACTTACCTGTCCGCCCGGAAGCCCGCGCATGTTCGAAATGAATTTGACGCATGCGCGGTAGCTTCCTAGGCATACGTAGGGTGTACCAAGATGGCGGCGACGGCATCGAATGTGACGAGCGCATGCTCGACGTAGTCGATGACGTCACCGCGTACACTCCTTTCAAAGAACCGCGGGTTCTTTGAAACGAGCGTGTGTACACTCGGCCGGGACAAGTTTCTTGTCCAAGAATCTCGTCGAAAAAAACGACATGTTTTTCTCAACGAGAATCTCGGCCGTGTGTACGAGGCCTTAGAGTCTGCAAAAGACTTGAGACTGGGGCGGAGGTTCACCTTCCAGCAGGACAACGACCCGAAACATACAGCCAGAGCTACAATGGAATGGTTTAGATCAAAGACTATTCATGTGTTAGAATGGCCCAGTCAATTTGCTATTCAAGCTGAGTTTACAACATGATAGGGAAAATGGGGTTGATCTACTAAAGGTAATATGTTATTTCATGTTTTTGGGTTAGAGCATTTTGAGATTCAGCTTAACTTTTATTTTTTATTTTTAATATTTTTAAAAACAAAACAGTCACAGTCCAGACCTAAATCACATTGAGAATCTGTGGCAAGACTTGGAAATTGCTGATCACAGATGCTCTCCATCCAATCTGACAGAGCTTGAGATATTTTACAAAGAAGAATGGGCAGAAATGTCCCTCTCTAGATGTGCAAAGCTGGTAGAGACACCCCCAAAAAGACTTGTAGAGAAAGGGGGTTCTACAAAGTATTGACTCCGGGGGGCGCCATACAAATGCCCCTCCCCCCACACTTTTCACATATTTATTTGTATCATTTATCATTTTCCTTCCACTTCACTAGGGATGAGCTTCGTGTTCGAGTCGAACATACGTTCGACTCGAACATCGGCTGTTCGATCGTTCGACGAAGATCGAACGATTTGGGCCGTTCGCGCCAAATTCGAGTGACGCGAACGGCCCACAATGCACTACGCCATCGCAGTGTCATCCAGGCGCTGTGATTGGCCAAGCATGCACTGTGACCCCGCATGCTTGGCCAATCACAGCGCCGGCAGCGAGGAGAGCAATGATTGGCCACAGGCAGGATGCCTGTGGCCAATTATTGCTGAGGGGGTTTAGTACACGCCCCACACTATAAAAGGCCGCCAGCACGGCGGCCTAGTGTAGTGTGTTCCGGAGCAGGGAAAGAGAAGCATAGGCAGGGACAGTGTCATTTTTTTTCCTTTACTAATCCTGGATTCCTTGTGTTTAGGGACAAATAAGGATAGGTAGGGAGAGTGTCAGTGACAGTGTGCTATTCTGTGCTAATCCTTGTTTGTAGGGACAGAGAGGTACAGTGAGGGAAACTGACAGTGTGCTATTCTGTGCTAATCCTTGTTTGTAGGGACAGAGAGGTACAGTGAGGGAAAGTGTCAGTGTGCTATTCTGTTCTAAAACTATTTTGCTGAACCATATTTTCAATCCTTGAGTTGAGGGACAGAGAGGTACAGTGAGGGAAACTGACAGTGTGCTATTCTGTTCTAAAACTATTTTGCTGAACCATATTTTCAATCCTTGAGTTGAGGGACAGAGAGGTACAGTGAGGGAAACTGATAGTGTGCTATTCTGTTCTAAAACTATTTTGCTGTTCCATATTTTCAATCCTTGAGTTGAGGGACAGAGAGGTACAGTGAGTGAAACTGACAGTGTGCTATTCTGTTCTAAAACTATTTTGCTGTTCCATATTTTCAATCCCTGAGTTGAGGGACAGAGAAGGACACTCGTAGAAATTATCAGTGTGCTATTCTGTGCTAAATCTTGTTTGTAGGGAGGGACAGAGAAGGACAGTGAGGGAAAGTGTCAGTGTGCTATTCTGTTCTAAAACTTTTTTGCTGAACCATATTTTCAATCCTTGTGTTTAGGGACAGAGAAGGATAGGCAGGGGACAGTGTCAGTGTCATTGTTGCTAAGCCTCCTGCACAATATACACCTGAAGGTAGCCCTTATTGCTGTTTTTCCCATCTCCCTGCAGGCCATCCATTAAAATGTCTGGAAGGCAACCAAGGAGAGGCAGACAGTCAGGAGGCAAAAAAAGAGGGCAAGCAGGCTCTGTGTCTGGGGGCAACAGTGCTGGTCGTGTACGCGGTGCATTGTCATCAGCACATGGCCATGGGACACGCTTGTCCTTGTTTTCGGCAGCTGGACGTGTTGAGCCACATCATGCCGAAGACTTGGTAGAGTGGATGACCAAGCCCACCTCATTCTCCTCATCCTCTCTCACCCAGGCTCAGGGTAGTGGCAAAGCAGCTGCCAAAGCGTCCTCTTCTCTGGTATCATTCATTAGTCAATCCTTCCCTAGACCCACCATGCCCTCCTCCTGAGGAGTCCCCCGAACTGTTTGAGCACAGTGTTGGATACATGCTCCAGGAGGATGCCCAGCGTTTGGAAGGATCTGATGATGATACCCAGCTAGAGGAAGGCAGCAGCGTGAGAGCAGAGAGAGGGGATGCTCAAGAAGGACACCAATCTGGCAGTCATGTTCCAGCAGCTGCAGCATACTGCCAGATTGGCTCCAGTGATGAGGAGGGAGGGGATGATGAGGTCACTGACTCCACGTGGGTGCCTAATAGGAGAGAGGAGGAGGAGGAGGATGAGGAGGAGGCACATCTCCAACGAGGCAGGATGCCCTTGAGTGGCCAGCGTATGGGCAGCACACCGACGGAATCACACCGCAGAGCTCCGCCTGTGCAGGGCGCTGCCTCTGCCCGTCATTCAAAAAGTTCTTTGGTGTGGGCCTTTTTTGAGGCTAGTGCATCAGATCGCACAGCTGCTGTTTGCAACATATGTCTCAAGCGTATATCGCGTGGCCAAAACATCAGCCGCTTGGGCACCACATGCTTGATCAGACATATGTTGACCTGCCATGCAGCTCGTTGGCAAGCCTACCTTAAAGACCCACACCAAAGAACAAAGCTGACCTCTTCTTGCACCGCATCAGCTGGGATCTCCAACCCCAGTATACCTTCAGTCCTCTCTGAAACATGCACTGAGAGGAATGAAGGTGTAGAATTAGGTGTGTCACAGGCAAGTACTTGCGGGCACTCTGCTAGCAGTACACCAACGTCCGATTCTAGCAGGCAAATTTCCCTGCCCCAGCTGCTGGACCGTCGAAAGAAGTTCACTCCCAGCCATCCACATGCCCAGCGGTTGAATGCTAGCTTGGCTAAATTGCTAGCGCTTCAACTGCTGCCTTTTCAGTTGGTAGACTCGGCCCCCTTCCGTGAGTTTGTGCAATGTGCGGTTCCTCAGTGGCAGGTTCCCAAACGCCACTTTTTCTCACGGAAGGCTATTCCGGCTCTCTACCGGCATGTGGAAGGCAATGTCTTGGCCTCGCTGGACAGGGCGGTCAGCGGTAAGGTGCATATTACCGCTGACTCATGGTCCAGCAGGCATGGACAGGGACGTTACCTTTCTTTCACGGCCCATTGGGTCACTCTTTTGGCAGCTGGGAAGGATGCAGGACAAGGTGCAGTAGTGTTGGAGGTTGTTCCACCACCACGCCTCCAAAATGCTACTACTGGTTGTGACACACCTCTCTCCTCCACCCCCTCCTCTTCTTCTTCCTCCATGGCCTCTTCCTGTGGTTTGTCCTCGGAACCAGCGGTGCTCCGTAGGCGTTCAAGGGGCTACGCAAGTACGCAGGCAAAAAGATGCCATGCCGTGCTTGCGCTGGTGTGTTTGGGGGACAGAAGCCACACTGGGGCAGAGGTCCTGTCTGCTCTGCAGGGCCAGGCCGAGAGGTGGTTGACGCCACGCCAGCTTAAGCCAGGAATGGTGGTTTGCGACAATGGCACCAACCTCCTCTCCGCCCTCCGACAGGGACAACTGACCCATGTGCCCTGTATGGCTCACGTCCTTAACCTGGTGGTGCAGCGGTTCTTGGGCAGGTACCCGGGCTTACAGGATGTCCTGAGGCAGGCCAGGAAAGTCTGTGTGCATTTCCGCAGATCTTATAATGCCAGTGCTCGCCTGGCTGAGCTTCAAAAGGAGTTGAACCTGCCCAAGAACCGCCTTATATGTGACATGCCCACCAGGTGGAACTCAACGTTGGCCATGCTGCAGCGGCTGCACACGCAGCAGAGGGCCATCAATGAGTACCTGTGCGACTACGGCACCAGGACAGGGTCAGGGGAGCTCGGGTTTTTTTCACCACGCCAGTGGGGCATGATCAGGGATGCATGCACTGTCCTGGCACCATTTGAGGAGGCCACGAGGATGGTGAGCAGTGACAGTGCATGCATCAGTGACACTGTACCTCTTGTCCACCTGTTGGAGCACACGCTGCGTGGAATAATGGACAGGGCACTTGAGGCAGAACAGAGGCAGGAAGAGGAGGACTTCCTTGCCTCTCAAGGCCCCCTTTACCCAGACAGTGTTCCTTCTGTCCCACCCATCGCACAGGAAGAGGAGGAGGAGGAGGAGGAGGATTGTGTCAGCATGGAGGTGGAGGCTGGCACTCAGCATCATCAGCAGCAGTCTTTTAGGGATGATTTACAGTCCCAAGAAACCAGTGGACTTGTTCGTTGCTGGGAGGAGGTGGCTGCGGATCATGTCGTCCTTAGTGACCCAGAGGACTCCGGACTGAATGCCTCAGCTAACCTACGCTGCATGGCCTCCCTGATCCTGCAAAGTCTGCGGAAGGATCCTCGTATTCTTCGGATCAAGGAGAGGGACCATTACTGGCTGGCCACTCTCCTTGATCCACGGTACAAGGGTAAGGTTGCGGACCTTATCGTACCGTCGCAGAGGGAGCAGAGGATGAGACAACTCCGGGAGGCCTTGCAGAAAGGTCTGTGCAACGCGTTCCCAGAGACTGGGAGGTTACAAACTCCTGGTCCTGGACAACGAGTTGCTGAGGCTTCGGGCAGTCAAAGAAGGAGCGGTGGGGAAGGTGGCCGTCTGACCGATGCGTTCAGACAATTCTTTAGTCCGCAGCCCCAAAGTATGATCGGTTCCAGCAACCATCGCCAGCGTCTGATATACATGGTGCAGGAATACCTAGGGGCAAGGTCAGACTTGGACACCTTCCCCACCGAAAATCCTCTGGCTTACTGGGTCTTGAGGATGGATCACTGGCCAGAGCTTGCACAGTATGCAATTGAGCTACTGGCCTGTCCTGCATCCAGCGTTCTTTCAGAACGCACATTCAGTGCTGCTGGAGGATTTGTCACGGATCACAGGGTGCGCCTGTCCACCGACTCGGTTGATCGACTGACTTTCATCAAGATGAACCAGTCTTGGATCACCACCAGCTACCACACACCAGATGCTGATATAACAGACTAATTGATTTTAAAATGTCACATCGCTTCAAGACTGATGCTGATGCTGAGTGCCTGTGCTGTTATGTTATCTGGCTATCCTCCTCCTCCTCCTCAATGATACGATTAACGATGATAGCTTGGAAGATCATTTTGGTTTATGGGTGACGCCACCAGTGGCTAAGGCCCAATTTTTCAGCCCCTGTTTAACAGTGGCGTGTAATTAAAATTTTTGATGCAATACTTTGCAACAGGCCTCATTGCTGTGCTCCAAGTACAGTATCTGTGAGGGGTTGCAGTGTTGTGCCACCAGTGCCTAAGGCCCAATTTTTCAGCCCCTGTTCAACAGGGGCATGCAATTACAATTCTTGATCTAATAATTCACAGCAGGGCCCATTGCTGCGCCCACCAAGAGTAACTGTCAGGCCTTACAGTGTTGTGCCACCAGCAACACCATCACCACCACCACCACCACCAAAGGCTCAGTTTTTCAGCCCCTGTTTAACAGGGGCGTGTAATTAAAATTTTTGATGCAATACTTTGCAACAGGCCTCATTGCTGTGCTCCAAGTACAGTATCTGTGAGGGGTTGCAGTGTTGTGCCACCAGTGCCTAAGGCCCAATTTTTCAGCCCCTGTTCAACAGGGGCATGCAATTATAATTCTTGATCTAATAATTCACAGCAGGGCCCATTGCTGCGCCCACCAAGAGTAACTGTCAGGCCTTACAGTGTTGTGGCACCAGCACCACCATCAAAGGCCCAATTTTTACTATCACTGATCAACAATTATATGTTATTACAATTCCTGATATTATACTTGACAGCAGGGCGTTCCAGCACCCACCAAGAATAACTGTGAGTGCTTTCAGTGTTGTGCCAACACCAACAACTAAGGGGCCTATTTCTGCAGAGTATATACGGCAGGTCCCTACTTTCAAACATCCAACTTACAAACTACTACTACTTGCAAACGAAAGAAGACAACAGGAAGTGAGAGGAAATCTACCCCTTGGAAGGAAAATTCTCTCCTGTAAGAATTAATATGGGAGAAAGGTGTCTCCTCTGTACTGATGCTTTATCACCAATCCTTGTTTCAATACAAACACCACATTTCAAAAACAGTTGTCATTGGGACGCAAAGTGAGGTGAAATGTTCTGAACAGGGGCACAGACAGCAAAAAAAATGTGACAGGGGTGATAACCGTTCCCTATGTTTTCCAAAAAGCTAAAAAAAAGTTATTTGGCATGGAGCTACACTTAAACAATGCAGCTGTTCAAAATTACAAACAGATTCTACATAAGAACAAACCTACAGTCCCTGTCTTGTATGCACCGCCTGTATACGGCTGTTCAGAGTATATAGGGCCTTTTTTATTTTATGTGCGGGGTTCCCCTTAATATCCATACAAGACCCAAAGGGGCTGGTAATGGGCTGGGGTAGGGGGGGGGGTGATGGGGTAGCTATGCCATTTTTCCCAAAGATTTTCATCCATATTACCGGGACCAGACATTACATTAAAGCCGCAAGCAGTTTTAAATGGCTTTTTTTCCCTTTAGAAATGTCATTTTGTGCAGGGACAGTTCTAAACACGGGAAACACGTGGCACTTCACAGGCATACTTTAGACACCCCCCAGGTACGATATTTAAAGGAATATTTGACTTTTTTTTTTTCACTTTATGCATCATTAAAATGACTGCTCCTGGAAAACGTCCGTTTTTAAAACTTCTTTTTGCATTGATACATGTCCCCTGGTGCACAACCCGGGTTCCCAAACCCTTTTTAGGACAATAACATGCATAATAGTCGTTATAATTAGCACTTTAGATTTCGAACGTTCGCATTCATTGTATTTAATAGGGTTCTAATGTTCGCGCGAACTTTCGGTCCGTTCGCGGGTTCTGGTGCGAACCGAACCCGGGGGTGTTCGGCTCATCACTACACTTCACAATTAGGTGACACTTTGTGTTGGTCTATCACATAAAATCCCAATAAAACACATTTACGTTTTTGGCTGTAACCTGACAACATGTGGGAAATTTACAAGGGGTATGAATACTTTTTCAAGGCATGTATGTGCGTGTACACATGTATATACTTCCTATGTGTTTTGCCAGCTGTATAATGCTCAAGCCCACATTCAGGTGGCATTTAATGGGCGCACTGCTCTGGATTTTTATTTCCTCCAGAGACACTACAAGGAGGGTTTTACGCTATTCAGAGTGATGGATGTATAAAGTCCCGTACACACGGTCGGACTTTTGGCCAACAAACTTCATTTTGAGCAAGTTGGACCAACAATCCGACCGTGTGTACGCTCCATCGGACAAACTTTTTTGGTTTTCATCGGACAAATGTTCGGTCTGCAAACGGACAAACCTTTGCCCAACAAAAGTCCGATGGAGCAAAGTCCGACCGTGTGTACAGAAAACCATCGGACTTTTGTCCAATGGACAAAACAAATAATGTTAAAATAAACCAACATTAGCAGAAGTTGACCAAAGGGTGGCGGTAAAGAGCAGAAAAGCCACGTGATGTTGGAAAAAGTTTTGGGAAAGTTTGCAGAAAAGTCCTGCCGTGTGTATGCTATGGGTGTGCCCGGCCAACTCCGTTCGGACAAAAATCCACAGAAAAGTCCGATGGAAGTCCAACCGTGTGTACGAGGCTTAAGTGAGAAATAACAGTTCAGCTCCTCCACTGTGAGATTTCTGTCTCCTTCATTTCAAGATCCGGCCTTATTTCCATCTTTCCCACCGCCATACAATTACTAAAGCATTATTTACTCAAAGGAAACGTCCTATTGGTATGGACTTTACACGACATTCCTTGCGCTAAGGGATTCGATCCCCACGGATTCTATGGCTCAGACACGCTTTAACCACTTAAGGACCGGGCCTGTTTTTCAGACTCGGTGTTTACAAGTTTAAAACATTTTTTTTTTGCTAGAAAATTACTTAGAACCCCCAAACATTATATATTGTTTTTTTCTTTCAAACACCCTAGAGAATAAAATGGCGGTCATTGCAATATTTTTTTGTCACACCGTATTTGCGCAGCGGTCTTACAAGTGCAATTTTTTGGGGAAAAAATCACTTTTTTTTAATTAAAAAATAAGACAACAGTAAAGTTAGCCCAATTTTTTTTTTATATTGTGAAAGATAATGTTACGCCGAGTAAATTGATACCCAACATGTTACGCTTCAAAATTGCGCCCGCTCGTGGAGTAGCATCCAACTTTTACCCTTAAAAATCTCCATAGGCGACGTTTAAAAAATTCTATAGGTTGCATCCTTTGAGTTACAGAGGAGGTCTAGGGCTAGAATTTGAAGTGTGAGTCTTTCGCGCTACTAATGAGTACCGTATATACCCGAGTATAAGCCAACCCGAATATAAGCCGAGGCACCTAATTTTACCACAAAAAACTGGGAAAACGTATTGACTCGAGTATAAGCCTAGGGTAAGAATGCAGCAGCTACTGTAAGCAGAAAAGAGGGTCAACAATGCCCATTTGCAGCTTCACTGTGCCCATTTGCACGCCTCACTGTGCCCAACCTCACTGCGCCCATTACCTCACTGTGCCCATATCCACACTGTGCCCATCTCCTCACTGTTCCCATCTCCTCACTGTTCCCATCTCCTCACTGTGCCCATATCCTTACTGTGCCCATCTCCTCACTGTGCCCATATCCTCACTGTGCCCATCATCACTGTGCCTATCATCACTGTGCCCATCTCCTCACTGTGCTCATCATCACTGTGCCCATATCCTCACTGTGCCCATATCCTCACTTTGCCCATATCATCACTGTGCCTATCATCACTGTGTCCATCATCACTGTGCCTATCATCACTGTGCGCATATCCTCACTGTGCCCATATCCTCACTGTGCCCATATCCTCACTGTGCCCATCATCACTGTGCCTATCATCCTCACTTTGCCCATATCTTTACTGTGCCCATCATCACTGTGCCCATCTCCTCACTGTGCCCATATTAGGGTGACCACATTTCCAAACAACCATTCAGGGACACCCTCCCTTCCCAAAAATCAGCTTGCGCTGTAACAAATCACAGCACAGTGATTGGACACAAGAGGCGGGATTTATGATTTCTCCAATCACAAGCAGGGGGCGGGGCTTGTGCTCCTCCAGACATTCCCGGCCAGGACAAGTACTGTCAGTGAGTAAAGCGGTGATGTGGCGGCCTTTTTTGGGGGCATCAGATTGTCCTGGGGGGGTGGCTGTGTCAGTTTCATTCCGGGACACTGTATTGTGCTGGAATGAATGTGCCTGGGACAGACCTGCAAAATGTGGGACTGTCCCGGGCAATCCGGGACACATGGTCACCCTAGCCCATATCCTCACTGTGCCCATCATCACTGTGCCCATATCCTTACTGTGCTCATCATCACTGTGCCCATATCCTCACTGTGCCCATCACAGCGTAACTTAAACTTCTTGACAGGCTGCGCTGCGGGCGTCCATTTTTTAAAACTCGCGGCTTCCTCCTGGTCCCGTCCCGTTCCGTGATAGGTGATTGACACTGTGTTCAGTGTTCACGGACGTTCTTTCATCCTCGAACAAGAGAAGGTCCGTGATTGGCGGATCACTAAACACAGTGTCTGCTGGGAAATAGAGTCAGAGGGTGAGAAGAGGGCCGTGATAGGCGGAACACTGAACACGGTGTCAATCGCCTATCATGGAACCGCACGGGACCAGGAGGAAGCCGCGAGTTTTAAAAAATGGACGCCCATTCGAGTATAAGCTGAGGGGGGTATTTTCAGCCCTAAAAAAAAGGGCTGAAAAACTCAGCTTATACTCGAGTATATACGGTATATACAAAAGTGAATGAGGATAAAAATAAGTGCAAAAAAGCTGCAAAAAGTAATAGTGTTCACCTTACACAGTAATATTCAAATAAATAATGTTGTTCTCGCGCTAAAAGCAAAGCATACAAATAAAAACTATATAGTGCAACAATCTCTCTCCTAAATGCTAAAATGATTGATTGAATCAATCCGTGATCAATCCTAATAAAGTGCAAAGGAAGAAATCTACATATAAATCAATATGTGCAATTGATACGATGAGTGCAAACAGATGCGGTAAGTGCAAGTGCAGTAATGCAACCAACGTGCAAAACTGCGCAGTAAAGTGCTAAATAACGGGCACATAACACCCGGTTCACACAAGGGCGGCACGACTTGTCCCTGCGACTCTGCCGGGCGATCTCCACACGACTTCAGAGGTGACTTGCAAAATGACTTCTGTATTGAAGTCAATGCAAGTCGCCCTGAAGTCGCCCCCCAAGTAGTACAGGAACCTTTTTCTAAGTCAGAGCGACTTGAGTCTCTCCTATTAGAACGGTTCCATTGTACAGAGCGAAACGCGACTTGTCAGGCGGCTAGTGTCGCCCTTATGTGAACCGGCTACAAATGCCAAAGAAAAATGAATATGAATCCTGGTATGTATAATGATGGCTCTAGATATGGTGAGAAGGAAGGAGAGCCGGGCTGTGTGTGCGGTATGGAGGGAGGAGGAGATGTCCTACAACACGTGTGTGTGTGTGTGACTGCAGAGACATGACGTCATAGGACACGTCATACATATGGTCAGTGTGGTCAGTGTGCAGTGTGTGTAGTGTCCAGAGGTGCAGGGTGCTGCTGTGTAATGTAAAGGGGGCCAGTGATGCAGGGTGCTGTGTAATGTAAAGGGGTGCAGGATGCTGTGTAATGTAAAGGGGTCCAGTGATGCAGGATGCTGTGTAATGTAAAGGGGTCCAGTGATGCAGGGTGCTGTGTAATGTAGAGCGGTGCAGGGTGCTGTGTAATGTAAAGGGGTGCAGGATTCTGTGTAATGTAAAGGGGTGCAGGATGCTGTGTAATGTAAAGGGGGCCAGTGATGCAGGGTGCTGTGTAATGTAAAGGGGTGCAGGGTGCTGTGTAATGTAAAGGGGTGCAGGATGCTGTGTAATGTAAAGGGGTCCAGTGATGCAGGATGCTGTGTAATGTAAAGGGGTCCAGTGATGCAGGGTGCTGTGTAATGTAAAGGGGTGCAGGGTGCTGTGTAATGTAAAGGGGTCCAGTGATGCAGGGTGCTGTGTAATGTAAAGGGGTCCAGTGATGCAGGGTGCTGTGTAATGTAAAGGGGTGCAGGGTGCTGTGTAATGTAAAGGGGTGCAGGATGCTGTGTAATGTAAAGGGGTCCAGTGATGTAGGATGCTGTGTAATGTAAAGGGGTCCAGTGATGCAGGGTGCTGTGTAATGTAAAGGGGTGCAGGGTGCTGTGTAATGTAAAGGGGTGCAGGATGCTGTGTAATGTAAAGGGGTCCAGTGATGCAGGGTGCTGTGTAATGTAAAGGGGTCCACTGATGCAGGGTGCTGTGTAATGTAAAGGGGGTCAGTGATGCAGGGTGCTGTGTAATGTAAAGGGGTCCAGTGATGCAGGATGCTGTGTAATGTAAAGGGGTCCAGTGATGCAGGATGCTGTGTAATGTAAAGGGGTCCAGTGATGCAGGATGCTGTGTAATGTAAAGGGGGTCAGTGATGCAGGGTGCTGTGTAATGTAAAGGGGTCCAGTGATGCAGGATGCTGTGTAATGTAAAGGGGGTCAGTGATGCAGGGTGCTGTGTATTGTAAATGGGTCAGTGATGCAGGGTGCTGTTTTATGTAAAGGGATCCAGTGATGCAGGGTGCTGTGTAATGTAAAGGGGTCCAGTGATGCAGGGTGCTGTGTAATGTAAAGGGGTCCAGTGATGCAGGGTGCTGTGTAATGTAAAGGGGTCCAGTGGTGCAGGGTGCTGTGTAATGTAAAGGGGTCCAGTGATGCAGGGTGCTGTGTAATGTAAAGGGGTCCAGTGATGCAGGGTGCTGTGTAATGTAAAGGGGTTCAGTGATTCAGGGTGCTGTGTAATGTAAAGGGGTCCAGAGCTGTGGGGTGCTGTGTAATGTAAAGGGGTGCAGGGTGCTGTGTAATGTAAAGGGGTCCAGTGATGCAGGGTGCTGTGTAATGTAAAGGGGTCCAGTGATGCAGGGTGCTGTGTAATGTAAAGGGGTTCAGTGATTCAGGGTGCTGTGTAATGTAAAGGGGTCCAGAGCTGTGGGGTGCTGTGTAATGTAAAGGGGTCCAGAGCTGTGGGGTGCTGTGTAATGAAAAGGGGTCCAGAGGTGCAGTTGTGGAGAGGGGGGTACACAGTAGTGACAAAGAGATATTTAAAGATGCAGGGGGCACAGTGGGGTGTTTTTACATTTTAACGTGGGGGGGTTGCTTTTAACCCCCGCTAGCGGTCGAAGAAGGGGTAAAATGCGACTGTGTATCGCCGCTGCTGAAGCGCCCCCCCCGGAAAACATTTCAGAGGACGCCCATTAACCTGGTGAACTTGGTGTTTCAAAACTTGGTCTCTATATAAGGAGAAGACATCCCTCCAGAGAGTTACCGGGCCCCTTCCTTCACCGTGACTTTTCACCAGTCCCTCGGAACAGTTCCTCCCCCGGCCTCCTCGTCTAAGATGCAGGTCCCCTCGCAAAGCGGCACCCTGGGATTCCTCGATCCTTGATGAGCCCCAGCCAAAGGTGCTGGGCCCAAGGCCTTTGCTGCAGCCCCAGGACTAAAGGTGCCTGAGACTGATTCACCGACCTCTGCCCCTGGGCCAAAGGTGCCCAGGGCGGACAGGAACACACTCCCTGGGGTAGGACCCCTGACCACGACAGAACCCCCGAACAGGCAGCATCTGCCCCTTTTATATCCTCTCCCAGCATACACAGCAGGCCTGCCACACCCACGGTACGGCTGCTGAGAGGGGACACACAAGGCACAGCACTGTATCAGCGGTTCAACCCTGACCTACCATGGCAGCGCCACCTGCAGGCCACAGGGAACTATACACCGATACTCTCCCTGTGGATAAAAATGGTTGACAGAATCCTGACAATTGGGGTGTTTGAGCACAACTACCACTCAGACACTTCCCCTAAATTTAGGACCCCGCTACACAATATTATAATTTACTACACTATTGGAGGCTTTTCTCTCTCTCCCCCACACCCGGCTTGTTACTATTGCTAGAGCGATTCCCCCCCCCCCCCCCAGGTGAGGGGGGGGGGGGACACTTGTTGGTTTAAAGTTAAGATCAGTATTTGTTGCTAGAAAATTACTCAGAACCCCAAAATATTATATATATATATTTTTTTTAGCAGAGACCCTAGAGAATAAAATGGTGGTTGTTGCAATATTTTATGTCACACGGTATTTGCACAGCGGTCTTTCAAATGCAATTTTTTTTTTTTTAAATACACTTTAATGAATAAAAAATAAATAAAAAAAATCTAAACTACAAAGTTTGCCCAATTTTTTGTATAATGTGAAAGATGATGTTACGCCGCGAGAATCTTGATCTTTTTTTTTCTAAGCAAAAAAAAATTGTGATTCTCATTTTTCCCCAGAATTGTGCAGCTCTAAGGCCCCTTTCACACTGAGGCGCTTTGCAGGCGCTATTGCGCTAAAAATAGCAGCTGCAATGCGCCCCAAAAAAGCCGCTCAATAGTATCCAATGTGAAAGCCCAGAGGGCTTTCACACTGGAGCGCTGCGCTTGCAGGAGGGTCAAAAAACTCCAGCAAGCCGCATCTTTGAGGCGCAATAGGAGCGCTAAAAATAGCGCCCCTGCCCATTGAAATCAATGGGGTAGCGACTCCAAAACGATCGTAAAACGCCGCAAAGAGGCGTTATTACGAGCATTTTTAACCAATTTTTGGCCGCTAGCGGGGGGTTAAAATCCCCCCCCGCTAGCGCCCGCAAATCGCAACAAAAACGACGGTATAGCAGCGCTAAAAATAGCGCCGCTATACCGCCAGCGCATCCAGCGCCTCAGTGTGAAAGTAGCCTTAGTGGCAGTAAAAGGGTTGATAACAGTCTCTTTGTGTTGCAGTGCGATCGATCGTATATAAACATCGGCTGGTTCAAGGAGGACAACCAGAGCTCAGGCTCCTCCCACCTGAGAGAGAACGCCTGGCTCCCATTGCCCAGGAGGGGATTAACCGTCTCCTTCAGCGCCCCCCAGGTCGGTGGAATCATTTCACGTGTTTTCTGGTTTTGGCCGGATGGCGTCTTTTCTAATTCTTCTGATTTGTTTACAGAAAGCAGACGGAGGCGGCGGAGGCGGCGGAGAGGAGAATCCGGTATGTCAGCCTCCTCTTTTGCATGTAACTGGTGGGAACTCGTTGTGTGTGTGCTGTATACAGTATATCCTTTTACTGTAGAATGTGATACGCGACCCCGCCTAGAAACATCGGCACGCCGCCCGCCATACATTGACATTGTCACACCGGCAGAGACACAGATAGAAGAAGATTTATAGTTTGCCATGACAATGACACCGTCTTCAGTGACCGTGGGCCTCACATACTATGGATGAGGATTATATGATTGTACTTTATTAATCCCAAAGGGAAATTATTAACCACTTCCGGACCGCCGCGCGCCAATATACGTCGGCACTTTCACGCAGGATATCTCTGCAGCAGCTAGCTACCATAATCCCGATATCCTCTTCTTCAGGCGGCGGTCCAGTTTACGATAATGGTGGTCTCTGCGGCGGATTCGCCGCCAGATCACCGTTGTCGGCAGCGGAAGAGAGGTCTCCCGTCCCCTTCGCCGCTTACCGGAGCCATCGGTAGCGGCGGAAGCGATCGGGTCCTATCCGTGGCTAGGTATGGAGACGAGTGAGGGGAAGATGGCCCCCCCACCCGTCTCCATACCATAGCAGGGTGGAAGCGACGTCAAAACGTCACTTCCGCCCATAGCTCTTAAAGGGCCATTTTTTTTGTCATTTTTTTCAAAGAATTTTTTTATTTTTTATTTTAATTGCATTTTAACCCCTTCAACACCGGGCTTTTTTTACCACCTCAATACCGGGCCTATTCTGGCACTTCTCTCCTACATGTACAAATCATCATTCTTTTGCTAGAAAATTACTCAGAACCCCCAAACATTATATATGTTTTTTTCAGCAGCAGACACCCTAGGGAATAAAATGACGGTCATTGCAACGTTTTATCTTGCACGGTATTTGCGCAATAATTTTTCAAACGCCTTTTTTTGGGGAAAAAAAATGGTTTCATGAATTAAAAAATAACAAAACAGTAAAGTTAGCCCAATTTTTTGTGAAAATATGAAAGATGATGTTACACAGAGTAAATAGATACCTAACATGTCACGCTTTAAAATTGTGCACACTCCTGGAATGGCGCCAAACTTCGGTACTTAAAAATCTCCATAGGTGACGCTTAATTTTTTTTACAGGTTACCAGGTTAGAGTTACAGAGGAGGGCTAGTGCTAGAATTGTTGCACGCGCTCTAACGCACGCGGCAATACCTCACATGTGTGGTTTGAACAGCGTTTACATATGTGGGCGGGACTTACGTGTGCGTTCGCTTCTGATCGCGAGCTACCGGGGACAGGGGCGTTTTAATTTTATTTTTTTATTTTACTTATTTTATTTTATTTTTACACTTATTTTACTTTTTTTGATCACTTTAATTCCTATTACAAGGAATGTAAACATCCCTTGTAATAGGAATGGTGTGTGACAGGTCCTCTTTATGGAGAGATGCGGGTTCAATAAGACCTCCCCCTCCCCCCCCCACATCTCTCCTCCAGGCTGGAAAGCGTGAGAGCGTGAAAAAAAATCACTGATCTCATACTTACTAGCCGCAATGGCAGCTTTGTTTACAGCTGAGGACCCGGGCGTGACGTCATCACATCGCGCCCGGGCCTCCGACGATCATAGAGACCATCTGGTCACCAGTCATCTCTATGCTCGTCACGTCACCCACCACCGGCGTCGGACGATTCTCTCCGGGTCTCTGATGGCACGGGAGAGCCCCGAGAAGCACCGGATGGCGGGAGGGGGGGGGGGATGTCCCCTCCCGCTATGATCGTTCTTATGGTGCGCAGAATCGCCGGCACAAGAAAAGGATATCTGAATGATGCCATCTGTGGATGTCATATGACTATGGGCGGTAGAGAAGTGGTTAATGTAAATATGAGATGTGACGTCTTTTTGACCCCCAGATCTCATATATAAGAGGACCCGTCATGCTTTTTTTCTATTACAAGGGATGTTTACATTCCTTGTAATAGGAATAAAAGTGACCCAATTTTTTTTTTTTTTTTTTAAAAACAGTTTTAAAATAAAGTAAAATAAATAAGATTTTTTTTTCTTTTTTTAAAGCGCCCCGTCCCGACGAGCTCGCTCGCAGAAACGAACCGCATACGTGAGCAGCGCCTGCATATGAAAACGGTGTTTACACACATGTGAGGTATCACCGCAATCGTTAGAGCGAGAGCAATAATTCTAGCGCTAGACCTCCTCTGTAACTCAAAACATGCAACCTGTAGATTTTTTTTAAACATCGCCTATGGAGATTTTTAAGGGTAAAAGTTTGTCGCCATTCCGCGAGCGGGCGCAATTTTGACACGTGACATGTTGGGTATCACTTTACTCGGCGTAACATCATCTTTCACAATATATTTGGGCTAACTTTACTGTTGTCTTATTTGTTAATTCAAAAAAGTGTATTCTTTCCAAAAAAAACAAAAAAAGCACGCTTGTAAGACCACTGCGCAAATACGGTGTGACAGAAAGTATTGCAACGACCGACATTTTATTCTCTAGGGCGTTAGAAAAAATTATATATAATGTTTGGGGGTTTCTAAGTAATTTTCTAGCAAAAAAAAAAAATGTTTTTATCTTGCAAACAACAAATCTCAGAAAGAGGCTCGGGGCTTAAGTGGTTAAGATACAATTATACTCAAAAGGGGGGCGAGAGGCGGGACTTATGCCGCGTACACACGATCATTTTTCCCGTCGGGAAAAATTACATTTTTTTTTTCGCCGAGAAAAACGATCGTCTGTGGGCTTTATGTCGTTTTTCTCGTTGAGAAAAACGGCAGAAAAAACGACGAGAAAAATTAGAACATGTTCTAAATTTTCTCATCGTTTTTTCCATCATTTTTTTCCGCGGCAGTTTTCCCATAGGGAGACACTGCCGCGGAGCCCACAGACGGTCGTTTTTCTCGTCAAAGAAAAAAATGACGGGAAAAAACGGTCGTGTGTGGGGGAACATGCCGTTCCCTCGTTTTTCATTTTTTTTCATGCCGTGATTCACGGCGGTGTTTTCACCGCCGTGAATCACGATCGTGTGTACGCGGCATTAGTATGAAGCACACAGAAGCAGATCAATAAGTTGAATATATAAAACAAAACCTTTAATAGGTTCATATTGTCATATCATTTCATATCCAAATTGTTTCCATATTGCTATATATTGATACTTTTTACATTTCCTTCACAGCTGATGCAATGGTGCATAGTGTTCCGAGGTGAAAAATAAAATGACATGTCCTATGTGTGAGACCCAATAGGGGTAAAGCTCATCTCGGGAGCGCAGCCCAGCCCAACCCAACGGCGGGAGCACCATCACTGCTCATCGACGTCACGCTCCACACGCCGGGCGTGCCACGTCCTTGTGGCGCTGCAACGCCGGTGGAGTGATTTACATCCGCTAGCACACGGGGGGGGGGGGGGCTTTTGTTTGGCGCAACCTGGTTGATGGCACCTCCCTCCCCTCCTTGCACGCAAGCGTGACGTTGGGGGCTGGGCTGTGGCGGCGCTCCCTAGATGAGCTTTACCCCTGTTGGTTGCAGATGTTGCACTCTCCGATTTTCGTAAATCACCCCAATAACCACTTAGCATTGTACTGCGGACGAGCGGACTCTGTAGGCGAAGCGACGTACGCCACTGTCTACTTTTAGGCTTAGGGCGTGTGCGTGTCCCCCCCCCCCCCACCTCCATCGGCACCCGCTGTGATTGCACACAACAGGAGCCTGTCAGCAAGTTCCGGGCCAATGATTCATGGCCAGGACCTGCTGATCGTCTGTGTCCAATCACAGCCCAGAGCTCTGTGTTGACTTTCAACACAGAGCTCTGTACACAGGGAATGATCTCTCTGTTTCTCCTTCCTGCAAAGGCTGCATGTCACAGGGGGGACACAGGCTGTATGTCACAGGGGGGACACAGGCTGTATGTCACAGGGGGGACACAGGCTGTATGTCACAGGGGGGGACACAGGCTGTATGTCACAGGGGGGACACAGGCTGTATGTCACAGGGAGGGACACAGGCTGTATGTCACAGGGAGGGACACAGGCTGTATGTCACAGGGAGGGACACAGGCTGTATGTCACAGGGAGGGACACAGGCTGTATGTCACAGGGAGGGACACAGGCTGTATGTCACAGGGAGGGACACAGGCTGCATGTCACAGGGAGGGACACAGGCTGCATGTCACAGGGAGGGACACAGGCTGCATGTCACAGGGAGGGACACAGGCTGCATGTCACAGGGAGGGACACAGGCTGCATGTCACAGGGGGAACACAGGCTGTATGTCACAGGGGGGACACAGGCTGCATGTCACAGGGGGGACACAGGCTGCATGTCACAGGGGGGGACACAGGCTGTATGTCACAGGGGGGACACAGGCTGCATGTCACAGGGAGGGACACAGGCTGCATGTCACAGGGGGGACACAGGCTGCATGTCACAGGGGGGACACAGGCTGCATGTCACAGGGGGGACACAGGCTGCATGTCACAGGGGGGACACAGGCTGCATGACACAGGGGGGGGACACAGGCTGCATGACACAGGGGGGACACAGGCTGCATGACACAGGGGGGGGACACAGGCTGCATGTCACAGGGGGGACACAGGCTGCATGTCACAGGGGGAACACAGGCTGTATGTCACAGGGGGGACACAGGCTGCATGTCACAGGGGGGACACAGGCTGCATGTCACAGGGGGGGACACAGGCTGTATGTCACAGGGGGGACACAGGCTGCATGTCACAGGGAGGGACACAGGCTGCATGTCACAGGGGGGACACAGGCTGCATGTCACAGGGGGGACACAGGCTGCATGTCACAGGGGGGACACAGGCTGCATGTCACAGGGGGGACACAGGCTGCATGTCACAGGGGGGACACAGGCTGCATGACACAGGGGGGGGACACAGGCTGCATGACACAGGGGGGACACAGGCTGCATGACACAGGGGGGGGACACAGGCTGCATGTCACAGGGGGGACACAGGCTGCATGTCACAGGGAGGGACACAGGCTGCATGTCACAGGGAGGGACACAGGCTGCATGTCACAGGGAGGGACACAGGCTGCATGTCACAGGGGGGACACAGGCTGCATGTCACAGGGGGGACACAGGCTGCATGTCACAGGGGGGACACAGGCTGCATGTCACAGGGGGGGACACAGGCTGCATGTCACAGGGGGGGACACAGGCTGCATGTCACAGGGGGGGACACAGGCTGCATGTCACAGGGGGGGACACAGGCTGCATGTCACAGGGGGGGACACAGGCTGCATGTCACAGGGGGGGACACAGGCTGCATGTCACAGGGGGGGACACAGGCTGCATGTCACAGGGGGGGACACAGGCTGCATGTCACAGGGGGGACACAGGCTGCATGTCACAGGGGGGGACACAGGCTGCATGTCACAGGGGGGACACAGGCTGCATGTCACAGGGGGGACACAGGCTGCATGTCACAGGGGGGGACACAGGCTGCATGTCACAGGGGGGGACACAGGCTGTATGTCACAGGGGGAGGGACACAGGCTGCATGTCACAGTGGGGGGGACACAGGCTGCATGTCACAGGGGGGACACAGGCTGCATGTCACAGGGTGGCCCAGGCTGTATGTCACAGGGGGGACACAGGCTGTATGTCACAGGGGGGACACAGGCTGTATGTCACAGGGAGGGACACAGGCTGCATGTCACAGGCTGCATGTCACAGGGGGGACACAGGCTGTATGTCACAGGGGGGACACAGGCTGTATGTCACAGGGGGGACACAGGCTGTATGTCACAGGGGGGGACACAGGCTGTATGTCACAGGGGGGACACAGGCTGCATGTCACAGGGGGGACACAGGCTGCATGTCACAGGGGGGGACACAGGCTGCATGTCACAGGGGGGGACACAGGCTGCATGTCACAGGGGGGGACACAGGCTGCATGTCACAGGGGGGGACACAGGCTGCATGTCACAGGGGGGGGACACAGGCTGCATGTCACAGGGGGGGGGACACAGGCTGCATGTCACAGGGGGGGACACAGGCTGCATGTCACAGGGGGGGACACAGGCTGCATGTCACAGGGAGGGACACAGGCTGCATGTCACAGGGGGGACACAGGCTGCATGTCACAGGGAGGGACACAGGCTGCATGTCACAGGGAGGGACACAGGCTGCATGTCACAGGGGGGACACAGGCTGCATGTCACAGGGGGGACACAGGCTGCATGTCACAGGGGGGACACAGGCTGCATGTCACAGGGGGGACACAGGCTGCATGACACAGGGGGGACACAGGCTGCATGACACAGGGGGGACACAGGCTGCATGACACAGGGGGGGACACAGGCTGCATGACACAGGGGGGGACACAGGCTGCATGTCACAGGGGGGACACAGGCTGCATGTCACAGGGAGGGACACAGGCTGTATGTCACAGGGGGGACACAGGCTGCATGTCACAGGGGGGGACACAGGCTGCATGTCACAGGGGGGGACACAGGCTGCATGTCACAGGGGGGGACACAGGCTGCATGTCACAGGGGGGGACACAGGCTGCATGTCACAGGGGGGGACACAGGCTGCATGTCACAGGGGGGACACAGGCTGCATGTCACAGGGGGGGACACAGGCTGCATGTCACAGGGGGGGACACAGGCTGCATGTCACAGGGGGGGACACAGGCTGCATGTCACAGGGGGGGACACAGGCTGCATGTCACAGGGGGAGGGACACAGGCTGCATGTCACAGGGGGAGGGACACAGGCTGCATGTCACAGGGGGAGGGACACAGGCTGCATGTCACAGGGGGAGGGACACAGGCTGCATGTCACAGGGGGGGGACACAGGCTGCATGTCACAGGGGGGGGACACAGGCTGCATGTCACAGGGGGGGGACACAGGCTGCATGTCACAGGGGGGGGACACAGGCTGCATGTCACAGGGGGGGGGACACAGGCTGCATGTCACAGGGGGGGGACACAGGCTGCATGACACAGGGGGGAACACAGGCTGCATGACACGGGGGGGACACAGGCTGCATGACACAGGGGGGGACACAGGCTGCATGACACAGGGGGGGACACAGGCTGCATGACACAGGGGGGGACACAGGCTGCATGACACAGGGGGGGACACAGGCTGCATGACACAGGGGGGGACACAGGCTGCATGACACAGGGGGGGACACAGGCTGCATGACACAGGGGGGGGACACAGGCTGCATGACACAGGGGGGGGACACAGGCTGCATGACACAGGGGGGGGACACAGGCTGCATGACACAGGGGGGGACACAGGCTGCATGACACAGGGGGGACACAGGCTGCATGACACAGGGGGGGACACAGGCTGCATGACACAGGGGGGGACACAGGCTGCATGACACAGGGGGGGACACAGGCTGCATGTCACAGGGGGGGACACAGGCTGCATGTCACAGGGGGGGACACAGGCTGCATGTCACAGGGGGGACACAGGCTGCATGTCACAGGGGGGACACAGGCTGCATGTCACAGGGGGGACACAGGCTGCATGTCACAGGGAGGGACACAGGCTGCATGTCACAGGGAGGGACACAGGCTGCATGTCACAGGGGGGGGACACAGGCTGCATGTCACAGGGGGGGGACACAGGCTGCATGACACAGGGGGGGACACAGGCTGCATGACACAGGGGGGGACACAGGCTGCATGACACAGGGGGGGACACAGGCTGCATGACACAGGGGGGGACACAGGCTGTATGTCACAGGGGACACAGGCTGCATGACACAGGGGGGGACACAGGCTGCATGACACAGGGGGGGACACAGGCTGTATGTCACAGGGGACACGGGCTGCATGTCACAGGGGGGGCACAGGCTGCACATCACGGGGGGGGGGCACAGGCTGCACATCACGGGGGGGACACAGGCTGCACGTCACAGGGGGGACACAGGCTGCACGTCACAGGGGGGACACAGGCTGCATGTCACAGGGGGGGACACAGGCTGCATGTCACAGGGGGGGACACAGGCTGCATGTCACAGGGGGGGACACAGGCTGCATGTCACAGGGGGGGACACAGGCTGCATGTCACAGGGGGGGACACAGGCTGTATGTCACAGGGGGGAACACAGGCTGTATGTCACAGGGGGGACATGGGCTGCACGTCACAGGGGGGGCACAGGCTGCACATCACTGGGGGGAAACAGGCTGAATGTCACAGGGGGGGAAACAGGCTGAATGTCACAGGGGGGGGAAACAGGCTGAATGTCACAGGGGGGGACACAGGCTGCATGTCACAGGGGGGACACAGGCTGCATGTCACAGGGGGGGACACAGGCTGCATGTCACAGGGGGGGACACAGGCTGCATGTCACAGGGGGGGACACAGGCTGCATGTCACAGGGGGGAACACAGGCTGTATGTCACAGGGGGGGACATGGGCTGCACGTCACAGGGGGGGACACAGGCTGCATGTCACAGGGGGGGACACAGGCTGCATGTCACAGGGGGGGACACAGGCTGCATGTCACAGGGGGGAACACAGGCTGTATGTCACAGGGGGGGGACATGGGCTGCACGTCACAGGGGGGGGGCACAGGCTGCACATCACGGGGGGGAAACAGGCTGAATGTCACAGGGGGGGAAACAGGCTGAATGTCACAGGGGGGGAAACAGGCTGAATGTCACAGGGGGGGACACAGGCTGCATGTCACAGGGGGGGACACAGGCTGCATGTCACAGGGGGGGACACAGGCTGCATGTCACAGGGGGGGACACAGGCTGCATGCCACAGGGGGGGACACAGGCTGCATGTCACAGGGGGGGGACACAGGCTGCATGTCACAGGGGGTGGGACAGGCTGCATGTCACAGGGGGGGGGGACACTGTAGCATGAAGAGCTCTTTTGGGGAGGGGGCGTTAGAATGAGTGGTTAGAGAAGTGGGCGGGGGTCTATCAGTGGAGGTCAGGGGTCATAAGTGACATGCAGCCTGTGCCCCTCCTGTGTCCACCATCCAGCCTGTATGCAGCCGCTGTCCCCTTCTTGCAACCAGCCAGTGTCACAGTGTCTCCGGCCTGAGCCCTCGCCGTGTCCCGCTGTCATGCAGATGGAGCCTGGCGTGCGAAGGGTTAATCCAACTCCTCTGTATTCGTCGTCGGGAGCTGCTCTGTGCTCGGCTTGTTTCGTCTGAAATCGGCACATGCGCAGTAGCAGCAAAGGATACTTTCATGGGATCTCTCTCTCTCTCTCTCCCTGCCGGGTACTGCACTGTAGGGGGAGACAGAGAGCACACACTGCAATCACTTTGTGATGAGGATCGGCGATCTCCTCCTGGGGAGGCAGCGCGGGGCTCCGGTCACCATGGCAACCTCTGACCCTTCCGCCACCAGAGGGACCCTCTGCTCTGTAGAATCACATCACACGTCATCTCATGTGATCTGATAATAAGAATCTATAGAAATCCTGCCTGATATCATATAAATGATTATTCTCCTAAATTCCATCCAATAGGAAACATTTCACAGTCGTCAGTATTTACTATGGAGGAAGTCACACGTACAGCACGCACGCACGCACGCTCGCTATGACGTCATTCAGGTCACATGACCTCCCCAGCTGGTAAACAAGGCTGAGCCCGGGCTGAAGTGGCAGTTGACAGTTGCTCTCTGAAGAGACAGGTTGCTCGGCGGAGAAGCTCCTCGGATTTCTGGGTGTTTCATTGTTTTGGAACTCCAGTGATTTGAATTTAGTGTCAATTGATTCTTATTGATTGCTTAGCGATCAGCAAGAGCTATTTATAGATTTGTTGTAGTAATTGATTTTTTTAGTGTCAGTTACAATTCATACAAGAATGAGGCGTCCAATCCTCACCTTGATTCTTATGTTTTTACTCCCATGGGGAGTAAAACGAAATGTCACCAGAGACCCCCTAGACATCCACATGCTGGATAAGGGGGCGATTATCGGAACAACGGAGCGGCCAGTGAAAGACCTGGTCAGGATAATGGAAAATGAACCTCCAGAGATTCTCATGGCAGAGAAGAACGCGTCCATCGGGACCATGGAGGAACCTGTGGAAGAACGAGACAGGACAATGGAAAATGAACCTCCAGAGATTCTCATGCCGGAGATTAACACGGTCATGGAGTCAATGGAGAAGGAAACGGTCAGAGAATTGGCAAATGAGCCACTGGAACCCTCTAGCTGGTTCCCATTACTGGCCAGCGCTGCATTCTGGGTAAAGATGACACTCTGGATAAGTATTATCATTGTGAAATACATCCTGCGCAGAGATGTTCTGGCCAAGATATTAGGAGAAATTCTGATGCTCCTGGAGCTGATGGAGTTCTTTTATGAAGAGCTGGTCCCATCTGTTTTCTGCTGGTTCAGCGAGGGGCTGGTCTTAGACAATACAGGCCTGCCCCTGCTTACAAATATTGTGGTAGAGATCTGGTCAGAATACTCTCTGGGGCTTGTCATGATACAGCCGGTGCTGCCTGCGATGCTGCTGGTGCTGCTCATAATACTGCAGGCGCTGCTGGTAATATACTTCAAGTCGTTCAACCGATTCTCAACAATATCAAGTGATAACATCACTCCACCATCACGTGAGGGCATCACCCCAGCATCAGGTGAGGACTTCACCGCACTCCAGATAAATGAGCTCAGAAAAAACAGCAGCCTCACACGACCCAGTGCGATTCCCCGTCCTATCAACCCACGAAAGACGGGTGGCATCACCCCACCATGTAGTAACAGCACTCCACCATTTAGTGCTTTGCCCTGGGTGATTGAGCTCAAGAAAAACAGCAGGCGACCCAGTGCTATCCCCCGTCTTATCACCCCACGAAAGACTGAAGACATCACCGCACAGATTGGTAGCAGCACCCCACCATCAAGTGCTTCTCCGCAGATAAATGAGCTGAGGAAAAACAGCAGCCTCCGACGACCCAGTGGGATTCCCCGTCCTATCAGCCCACGAAAGACGGGTGGCATCACCCCACCATGTAGTAACGGCACTCCACCATTAAGTGCTTTGCCCTGGGTGATTGAGCTCAAGAAAAACAGCAGGCGACCCAGTGCTATCCCCCGTCTTATCACCCCACGAAAGACTGAAGACATCACCACACAGATTGGTTGCAGCACCCCACCATCAAGTGCTTCACCCCAGATAAATGAGCTGAGGAAAAACAGCAGCCTCAGTCGACCCAGTGCTATTATACGTCCTATCAGCGCACAAAAGACAGATGGCATCACCCCATGTGATAACAGCAATCCACCATCAAGAGCTTCACCCCGGAAAAATGAGAGGGTTGGAGTGGATGGTGTCAGTAGGGCAGTGGATGGGATCAATAGGGGAGTGGATGGGATCAATAGGGCAGTGGACGGTGTCAATAGGGCAGTGGACGGTGTCAACAGGGCAGTGGACGGTGTCAATGGAGCAGAGGACGGTGTCAATGGAGCAGAGGACGGTGTCAATAGAGCACTGGGTGTTGTGAGGAGGGCAGTGGACGGTGTCAGTATGGCAGAGGTCGGTGTCCTCAGATCAATGGTCAGTGTCAGGAAAGCAGTGGATGGTATCACTACACCAGCGGACGGTGTGTGGACAGAGGACACTGTCAGTAGAGCAGTGGACAGTGTCAGTAGAGCACTGGATGCTATGCTTAGAGCAATGGACGGTGCCAGTATGGCAGATGACAGTGTCAGCAGAGCACTGGACATGGTCAGGAAAGCAAGACCACCAAGTGCTATTCCCAGTCCTATCACCCCACGAAAGACTGAAGACATCACCACACCGATTGGTAGCAGCACCCCACCATCAGGTGCCTCACCCCGGATAAATAAGCCCAGGGAAAGCAGCAGGCTTGGGCGACCCACTGCTATCCGCCATCCTATCACCCCACGAAAGACGGATGGCATCACCCCACGGAAGACGGATTTCATCACCCCACAATGTGATAAAAGCACCCCACCAAAAAGTGCTTTGCCCCGGATAAATGAGCTCAGGGAAAGCAGCAGGCTTAGGCAACCCACTGCTATTCCCCATCATATCACCCCACGAAAGACGGATTTCATCACCCCACGAAAGACGGGTGGCAACACCCAACCATATGATAAAAGCACCCCACCGAAAAGTGCTTTACCCCGGATAAATGAGCTCAGGAAAAGCAGCAGGCTTGGGCGACCCACTGCTATTCGCCATCCTATCAGCCCACGTAAGACGGATGGCATTACCCCACGAAAGACGGATTCCATCACCCCACCATGTGGTAAAAGCACCCCACTAAAAAGTGCTTTACCCCGGATAAATGAGCTTAGGGAAAGCAGCAGGCTTGGGCGACCCACTGCTATTCGCCATCCTATCAGCCCACGTAAGACGGATGGCATCACCCCACGAAAGACGGATTCCATCACCCCACCATGTGATAAAAGCACCCCACTAAAAAGTGCTTTACCCCGGATAAATGAGCTTAGGGAAAGCAGCAGGCTTGGGCGACCCACTGCTATTCGCCATCCTATCACCCCACGAAAGACGGGTGGCATCACCCCACGAAAGACAGATTCTATCACCCCACCATGTGATAAAAGCACCCCACTAAAAAGTGCTTTACCCCGGATAAATGAGCTTAGGGAAAGCAGCAGGCTTGGGCGACCCACTGCTATTCGCCATCCTATCAGCCCACGTAAGACGGATGGCATCACCCCACGAAAGACGGATTCCATCACCCCACCATGTGATAAAAGCACCCCACTAAAAAGTGCTTTACCCCGGATAAATGAGCTTAGGGAAAGCAGCAGGCTTGGGCGACCCACTGCTATTCGCCATCCTATCACCCCACGAAAGACGGGTGGCATCACCCCACGAAAGACGGATTCCATCACCCCACCATGTGATAAAAGCACCCCACTAAAAAGTGCTTTACCCCGGATAAATGAGCTTAGGGAAAGCAGCAGGCTTGGGCGACCCACTGCTATTCGCCATCCTATCACCCCCACGAAAGACGGATGGAAACACCCCACCATATGATAAAATCACCCCACCAAAAGGTGCTTTACCCCGGATAAATGAGCTCAGGGCAAGCAGCAGGCTTGGGCGACCCACTGCTATTCCCCATCCTATCACCCCACTAAAGACAGAAGACATCACCCCACCATGTGATAAAAGCACCCCACCATCAAGTGCTTCACCCCGGATAAATGAGCTCAGGGAAAGCAGCAGGCATGGGTGAACCGCTGCTATTCCCTGTCCTATCACCCCACGAAAGACAGAAGACATCACCCCACCATGTGATAAAAGCACCCCACCATCAAGTGCTTCACCCCAGATAAATGAGCTCAGGGAAAGCAGCAGGCTTTGGTGACCACTGCTATTCCCTGTCCTATCACCCCACGAAAGACAGAAGACATCACCCCACCATGTGATAAAAGCACCCCACCATCAAGTGCTTCACCCCGGATAAATGAGCTCAGGGAAAGCAGCAGGCATGGGTGAACCGCTGCTATTCCCTGTCCTATCACCCCACGAAAGACAGAAGACATCACCCCACCATGTGATAAAAGCACCCCACCATCAAGTGCTTCACCCCGGATAAATGAGCTCAGGGAAAGCAGCAGGCATGGGTGAACCGCTGCTATTCCCTGTCCTATCACCCCACGAAAGACAGAAGACATCACCCCACCATGTGATAAAAGCACCCCACCATCAAGTGCTTCACCCCAGATAAATGAGCTCAGGGAAAGCAGCAGGCTTTGGTGACCACTGCTATTCCCTGTCCTATCACCCCACGAAAGACAGAAGACATCACCCCACCATGTGATAAAAGCACCCCACCATCAAGTGCTTCACCCCGGATAAATGAGCTTAGGGAAAGCAGCAGGCTTGGGCGACCCACTGCTATTCCCCATCCTATCACCCCACGAAAGACGGATGGCATTACCCCACGGAAGACGGATGGCATCCCCCCACGAAAGATAGATTTCATCACCCCACCATGTGATAAAAGCACCCCACCAAAAAGTGCTTCACCCCGGATAAATTAGCTCAGGGAAAGCAATAGGCTTCTCTCCCTCTCTCTTTTTTTCTATCTCCTCTCTTTTTCTTTCCCCCCTCTCTCTCTCTCTCTCTATCGTTCTATCCCCTGGGTCATTGTTTTCTGACTTTAGGAGACTCCCCCGCCTTCAGAATACACAGATCAGCACTGCAGCCTATTACCTGCAGTACTGAGCGAGCGAAAATATGCCAACAGGGCGGCCGAAGTCTTATATTCAACCACAGTGGCCACACATAGTCCAATGCTGAACCAGCTAAATTGTGATCCATGTGTAGCACTCCCCTCACTCCTCCCCGCTTACCTTCTCCTGCGGGGAAGAGGAGACACCTATGCCACAAGCCCGTGTCCTCTGTGACGGAGGTCAGGCGGTGTTTATGTATTTGGGTCCCGCAGCGAGTTACCTCCTTCCACTGGTTCCCATCTCCAGAATGTAGAGACGAGTCTGTACTTTTCCCTTTTAAAGAAAGTCAATGTCCAAACCACTTAAACTCCAACGCTGCGTTTATTTTTATATCTTTGCTTGATAAGTAGAGAGAGATGAATAAGAAGAGGATAGTTGAACTAAGAGCAGATTCAGGCACAGAACTCCTAGATTTATCACTAGGCTTGTGCAATTCGTTTCGTAACGAATCGAAATTCGTTCGAATTTAGAAACTTTCGGACATTCGGAAGAATTCGAATTTCCGAACAAAGCAATTACGAATAAAACCGAATCCGAACGAAATTATCATAGCAAATAGCGAATGCCCGAATGTCTTCGGCATAATTCGTTATGAAAAAAGTTAGGAATGTACGAATCCATTGGAAGCACAATAACACTCTGCTCTGCTCTCTGCTTCTCCCTCACCGTGCTGAACTCCCTCTCAAAATGGTGTACAGGGGCAGAGGCTATAGCGGCATGTTAAAAAAACGAAAGTAAAATACGAGATTTCGAATTGTTCCAAATAACCGCAATGCATTTAGAAAAGTACAAATCCATTCGAAGCACGTTAGGCATAATGGTTGTGAGAGAGACACAGAAAATTACGAATAAACAAACCCAAAAAAAGTTAGGAAAGTAGGAGTTGTGTCCAGAATTAACTAAAAACAATGTACTCTACCGAAAGTACGATTTTATAAATCAACTAAAAATAAGGCTTTACATTAACACGAATCATTCCGATTCAACGAAAAATGTCGCTTGCGAAAATACGAATTAGTCCGAACACGAAAAATCACGTCTAGCAAAATTACGAACGATTACGAATAAACAGGACCGAAAAGAAACGAACCAAAACTAAACGAATTTTTCCGTTGTGCACAAGTCTATTTATCACCACTCGATCCCGAATGGGTACAGCTCACCCGGATAGTCCCTCAATGGTCCTAGCAGCCGATGTGGAGCTCGAACAGTCAATTTATCCCCTCCGAGGACAAGTTCAGTATGTCCTCAAAGAGCAGCAGCACTCCGCAGGGTCAGTTCTGCGGAAGGCGTAGGATCCTTCCCTCTGACAGGTCACCAGGCCTTTCCCGAGACAGCAATCTTCCATCACTCATCTCCTGTTATGGGACCGATCCTCCCCTGGCTTCCTCTTGGTCAGAGCGGATACCCTCACCCGGGCATCCTAGGACTCCAAACTTCTGCCTGTAGACCCAGTTGAAGGTACCAGGCCTACCTGGAACATTGCAGCCTCGGGCTGAAGGTGCCCGAGACTCCTCAATCAGTGTAGGAACCCCCCCTTTCAGGGGGGCACACTCCTCCGGGTACTTGTCCCCGGGTTCTCCCCCAGACTAATGGCATTTGCCCCTTATATATCCTCTCCCGGCATGCACAGCAGGCAGACCCAGCCCACTGCATGGTAGCCGAGAGAGGACATTCAATCGCGCCAATGCAACCTATCGTTCAACCCTGACCCAATATGGCAGCGCCATCTGCAGGCCACAGGGAACTTTACATAGGCACATAGCAACAAAGCAGAGTCCAGAATATAATTAGAAGGCCCGGGCCATACTAGTGCTCGGGTCATCCCACTAAATTTGGGCATAGAGACCCCCTAAATTTGGGGTACCCGCTACACATGTATGGTCAGCATAGCCCCCAATGGACATCACTGGTTTACCCTGCTCAGCGGGGCCGGGCCTTAGAGAATAGAGATCACATATGGGCAGCACAGAGGCTTAGTGGTTAGCCTTGCAGCACTGGGGTCCTTGGTTCAAATCCTGACCAGGACACTACACCTGCATGGAGTTTGCATGTTCTCCCTGTGCTTGCGTGGGTTTCCTCCGCGTACTCCAGTTTCCTCCAACACTCCAAAGACATGCTACCTCGCGTTGGTGGTGCAGTGGTAAGCATAGCTGCCTTCCCAGCAGCTGACCCGGGTTCGATTCCTGGCCAACGCAATTGCCAAGATGGCTGCCTCCCTTGCCTGCTAAGTGCTTTGAGTCCCCAGGGAGAAGAGCGCTATACAAATTAAATGCTGAGTATTTATTAGCGATGGAGTAAAATTTAAACCAAAACGAATGAAGTGAATGTGTCGTATGTTTGCATGTATTTTCTTAAACACTTTTGAAAAATATATTTCTTGCAGGGGATCTGATTACATTGTATTCTCATTTTCAGCCAGTAGGTGGAGCACTCGGCTCCTTTTTATGTATTTTCTAGGCTATCCTTAGCAGCTTGGCTGAAAAAAAATGTCGGCTGTTTATTATATAGCTCAATAGCTCTCAGGCTCTTCAGATCTGAATGAGTCTGAGCACTGACTCCGCCCCCTCCCTGCCGGGGCAGTATGGGCGGTTCCACCCGGAGCTTCAAGTAGACGCGGTCTGACAACACGTTGATAAACGTTGATACCCGCTACACACACCCCCCTCTTAAATAGACACTGTCCCCAGTGTCTGGAGAAGGTCAGAAGACCCCCCTCAATCCTGAGTGGGTTCTGGTCTTTTCCAACTATGTACAATAGAATTGATTCGGTGCCTGAATCAAAGGGTTGTTTTTTTTAGAAAAAAGAGAAAGAAAGAACCGGTAAGCAATACTCATTACAATCATTTTACACAACAATCCCTTTTTTTCCTATCCTATCTTTCCACCCACTCTCCGATGTACTTGATAGACGATCACCTGCATAGGGAAAGAAAAACAACACAGCACACAATAACATCTCCTAACTTTCTGGAAGTCAGAAACGAACCATTCCTCCTAGAAAGAATGACTTGCCTCCGCAACACAAATTTCTGCAGACCACCACCAACTAGTGGCAGCACACATCACTACATGGCCTAGGTGCGCATAGGCACAATTTTAACATAGGAACCCTCCTCCTTGTTCACGTCGGCTTCCTGCTTTGCCCTAACTAAATCTACCCAATGTTCAGTTCTTTTTGCAGAACAGTAGAGGGGAAGAAAAAAACAAACAGTTCCCCAAAGTCTCCAAAGAGTAAATTTTCCCTTGGGCGGAAGGTCAAAGTACTAGTTCAGGCAATGTCCCTGAAGTGGAATAATAAAAAAAACAAGCTCCCACTTCAGAGGTAGTACTGGGGATCAGGGAGAACAAGAGTTTTCCAGTCTTTATCCAAAGTCTCTATAGAATCTACATCATCTCGATCCCTGCTACAAATCACCACCCGGTCTGCATGAATGTGCCGACCAAGAGTCCAGTCTTTCAGGCAGCCCTTGTATCGCTCAGTCATCACGGCTGAACACTTGAAGTAGCGGTGACCTTTCTTTACCTCCAAGCGGTCCCACACAAAATCTGCATACCATCGTTCTCGGGAGGCTTCTATTTCAAACAAAAGGTCCTTGGGAACATATGGGTACTCCCAACCGTATTCCGCTGCCACCTTCTGGTGCAAAAGCCGCTGTAATCGGGCCAAAGGCGGCATGGTCGCACGATCTCCATTTCCAGGGAGGACAATCGCATCTGGAGATCTCTTTATTAGTGCGGGCTCCAACTGTGACATAGGCGGCCGCAAAGGTGAGCGAACACTAGCAGTAGTAGGCACAGAAGATGCTGGGGCAGACAAAGCAGGCATAGGATTGGCCTCTTCCCTTGGGACAGTCACTTCCACCCAGGGTGTAGTTTCCCCAGAGTCCATTGGCGAAACCCCCTTTAAACTATGGGATGAGGTTACCGGGATTTTGTCTCAACCCTTGCGGATGAAAATCCCATCAATTTCGTGGTCATCCCCCACATTAGACGATGAGTCAAAGTCAGAGGTGTCATATGCCTCTGCCGGCAAATAATTAGTAGTAGACACCGATACATTGTCCCGAAAAATGGAAGGTCTTTGCGGGCTAGCGGTCTGCACATCCCCGGTAGCGTGGGGTGTAGACTTTCTACCCTCTCCCAAAAAAAGTAATTGTCTCAGTTTTCCCAGCCTTCTTACCTTCCCCTGACTTGGATCGGCCGGAGATCCCTCTGGGTTGATGATCCGGTTCAGGCAGGTGCTGGGGTAGGCCTTGACCGCGGCCACGGGAGGCCTTCACGTATCCCACCTTCCGCTTAGCAGGGGGAAGGGAGGACTCAGTTGTAATGGAGGCAGCATCTGCTGTGTTCTCCGTCTCAAGCTCCGTAGTAGCCGGAACTTTTTCCTTGACATCCGCTGTTTCCGCGTGGGTGCGTGTGGGCACGGCTGTGGGAGCATAAATTTCCTCCTCCGGAGTAACAGCGCCGGAGAGGCAGTTAACCCGGTAGACTTTTGGCTTTTCCGTAGGCTGATCTACCTCAAAGAGGAACTCTCCACAAAGGGTACATCTCCCGAAAGGGCGAAGCTGTACGGCCAGTCCCTGGCACTTTGGACAGATCATGCCCAAGGCCTCTGCGTCTCTGCATGTGTAGCGACCCCGGGGCTTCAGCCGGATTCCTGTATCCGTCAGGGGAGCCGCAAGCAGAGCAACGTCCATGGTTGAAGCAGTTGAGAACCCACGAGGTCCCGGTGAAACAGATCCATGGAGCGGCAGACATGTTGCTTCGTCACTGGTCCAGTCTGTACTGTCCTTTGGCGCCAACACACCACGTGGAGCACACACTTGGCAGGGCTCCTCCTTTTTTTCTCTTCTGCTGCACGCAGCTCGCGGGCTTTTCCAGGCTCGAGACACGCCCACGAACTATGCAGCTAGAAATTAACTAGGCCCGTACCTCCATTTTTCTCTCAAATGGCGCAGTTCGAATTCTCTCAAAATGGCCGACTTCCACAAAACCACACACAAGGGAGAAAGTAAAGTCCAGCTTCCAGGGGCAGCTGCAGAATCCCGGACTCGAGCCCCCACGTGTAGCACTCCCCTCACTCCTCCCCGCTTACCTTCTCCTGCGGGGAAGAGGAGACACCTATGCCACAAGCCTGTGTCCTCTGTGTTGGAGGTCAGGCGGTGTTTATATATTTGGGTCCCACAGCGAGTTACCTCCTTCCACTGGTTCCCGTCTCCAGAATGTAGAGACAAGTCTGTACTTTTTCCTTTTAAAGAAAGTCAATGTCCAAACCACTTAAACTCCAATGCTGCGTTTATTTTTATATCTTTGCTTGATAGGTAGAGAGAGATGAATAAGAAGAAGATAGTTGAACTAAGAGCAGATTCAGGCACAGAACTCCCAGATTCATCACCACTCGATCCCGAATGGGTACAGCTCACCCGGATAGTCCCTCAATGGTCCTAGCAGCCGATGTGGAGCTCGAACAGTCAATTTATCCCCTCCGAGGACAAGTTCAGTATGTCCTCAAAGAGCAGCAGCACTCTGCAGGGTCAGTTCTGCGGAGTGTAGGATCCTTCCCTCTGACAGGTCACCAGGCCTTTCCCGAGACAGCAATGTACCATCAATCATCTCCTGTTATGGGACCGATTCTTCCCTGGCTTCCTCTTGGTCAGAGCGGATACCCTCACCCGGGCATCCTAGGACTCCAAAGTTCTGCCTGTTGACCCAGTTGAAGGTACCGGGCCTACCTGGAACATTGCAGCCTTGAGCTAAAGGTGCCCGAGACTCCTCAATCAGTGTACGCACCCCCCCTTTCAGGGGGGCACACTCCTCTGGGTACTTGTCCCTGGGTTCTCCCCCGGACTAATGGTGTCTGCCCCTTATATATCCTCTCCCGGCATGCACATCAGGCAGACCCAGCCCACTGCATGGTAGCCGAGAGAGGACATTCAATCGCGCCAATGCAACCTATCGTTCAACCCTGACCCAATATGGCAGCGCCACCTGCAGGCCACAGGGAACTTTACATAAGCACATAGTAACAAAGCAGAATCCAGAATATAATTAGAAGGCCCGAGCCATACATTGGGCATAGAGACCCCCTAAATTTGGGGTACCTGCTACACATGTATGGTCAGCATAACCCCCAATGGACATCACTGGTTTACCCTGCTCAGCGGGGGCGGGCCTTAGAGAATAGAGATCACATATGGGCAGCACAGAGGCTTAGTGGTTAGCCTTGCAGCACTGGCGTCCTTGGTTCAAATCCTGACCAGGACACTACACCTGCATGGAGTTTGCATGTTCTCCCTGTGCTTGCGTGGGTTTCCTCCGGGTACTCCAGTTTCCTCCCACACTCCAAAGACATGCTACCTCACGTTGGTGGTGCAGTGGTAAGCATAGCTGCCTTCTCAGCAGCTGACCCGGGTTCGATTCCCGGCCAACGCAATTGCCAAGATGGCTGCCTCCCTTGCCTGCTAAGTGCTTTGAGTCCCCAGGGAGAAGAGCGCTATACAAATTAAATGCTGAGTATTTATTAGCGATGGAGTAAAATTTTAACCAAAACGAATGAAGTGAATGTGTCGTATGTTTGCATGTATTTTCTTAAACACTTTTGAAAAATATATTTCTTGCAGGGGGATCTGATTACATTGTATTCTCATTTTCAGCCAGTAGGTGGAGCACTCGGCTCCTTTTTATGTATTTTCTAGGCTATCCTTAGCAGCTTGGCTGAAAAAAAATGTCGGCTGTTTATTATATAGCTCAATAGCTCTCAGGCTCTTCAGATCTGAATGAGTCTGAGCACTGACTCCGCCCCCTCCCTGCCGGGGCAGTATGAGCTTCAAGTAGACGCGGTCTGACAACACGTTGATAAAACAGAGATAAGGTTTTATATGAAATACTTATAAATGTTACAAATATCGGTTTGATCAGCAGCTTTCACAGGCTGATAACGGCTTGTTTACATCAGACTGAAATACTGGTTGTTTCCGGTTTCTTAGACCATAGAGATGATGGGGGATGTTTCAGTCCCCCATCATTTCTATGGTCAGCGGTACCGCCAGCTTTAGTCCCGGACTCCACGGTGGGATAGGAAAGCCCAGGAAGACAAGGGGGGGGTAGCCCCCTTCTGCCACATGTAAAAGGGATCCAGCAGCTATTTGTCAGCTCAGGTCGCTTTTACTTTATTCAGCATCGCCGGCTGAACAAAAAAAAATATTATACAGGGGTCATGACTGCAGCTGCATTCATGGCCCCGGGATAGCAGCTTCACCTCGAGGACGTACGGGTACCTCCTTTAGGTGGAAGTGGTTAATATCGCACTGCACCAAACCGTGTGATACTGCAATACCAAAAAAAGTAAAAAAATAAAAAAAAGTTACACCCAAATTCCCCTCCAAAAACATTTTCAAGCCCCCCCAAACAACAGTAAATGCACGCTACGCACAAAAACGTTGATTACACTACATATGTTACATATGGCGGAGTGACAGCTGATGACCTGTAGGGGGCTTTTGAAGCGTCACCTATGGGGTACTGAATAGAGATACACTGAAATTCTGGCCAGTGAAAATTATTGCCCAAAAACGGGGTTAACAGCATTTTGCCGATAGAGAAAAACGTGCCGATATCGGCTCTAAAAATTTACGTGATTTTGACACAATTTTACCGCACTTATGGTGTGTTTTTCATAGGTCATGAGATTCAAAATTTACCCAGTTAAGTAGTTAAGTTAATACCCAGATTATAGTCTATAGTACCCAGCTCATAGTCCCTAGTCTATAGTACCCAGCTCATAGTCCCTAGTCTATATAGTATCCAGCTCATAGTCCCTAGTCTATATAGTACCCAGCTCATAGTTCCTAGTCTATAGTACCCAGCTCATAGTCCCTAGTCTATAGTACCCAGCTCATAGTCCCTAGTCTATAGTACCCAGCTCATAGTTCCTAGTCTATAGTACCCAGCTCATAGTCCCTAGTCTATAGTACCCAGCTCATAGTCCCTAGTCTATAGTACCCAGCTCATAGTTCCTAGTCTATAGTACCCAGCTCATAGTCCCTAGTCTATTGTACCCAGCTCATAGTCCCTAGTCTATAGTACCCAGCTCATAGTCCATAGTACCCAGTTCATAGTCCCTAGTCTATAGTACCCAGCTCATAATCCCTAGTCTATAGTACCCAGCCCATAGTCCCTAGTCTATAGTACCCAGCTCATAGTCCCTAGTCTATAGTACCCAGCCCATAGTCCCTCATCTATAGTACCCAGCTCATAGTCTATAGTACCCAGCCCATAGTCTATAGTACCCAGCCCATAGTCCCTAGTCTATATAGTACCCAGCTCATTCACACGGGAGGTGTGGATGTAGCCTATAGAGTCTTGGTTTTAGAATGGGAAAAAGGTTGGAGTAAAAACCCGGAAGCCGTCCTACCGCTGGTGCATTGCCGGGACCTCGGATCAGCAGATCTGCAGCAGCAGAATGAAGGAGCGATAGTCACTGCAGAGACACCAACCTGATTCTCCCATCCACACATTCCAGGGGGAAGGGGGTCCTCCTCACCGGGTCATTGTATTCTGACATTAGGAAACTCCCCCATCTTCAGAATACACAGATCAGCGCTGCAGCCTATTACCTGCAGTACTGAGCGAGCGAAAATATGCCAACAGGGCGGCCGAAGTCTTATATTCAACCACAGTGGCCACACATAGTCCATGCTGAACCGGCTAAATTTTGATCCATGTATGGTCAGCATAACCCCCAATGGACATCACTGGTTTGCCCTTCTCAGCGGGGGCGGGCCTTAGAGAATAGAGATCACATATGGGCAGCACAGAGGCTTAGTGATTAGCCTTGCAGCACTGGCGTCCTTGGTTCAAATCCTGACCAGGACACTACACCTTCATGGAGTTTGCATGTTCTCCCTGTGCTTGCGTGGGTTTCCTCCGGGTACTCCGGTTTCCTCCCACACTCCAAAGACATGCTACCTCACGTTGGTGGTGCAGTGGTGAGCATAGCTGCCTTCCCAGCAGCTGACCCGGGTTCGATTCCTGGCCAACGCAATTGCCAAGATGGCTGCCTCGCCTGCTAAGTGCTTTGAGTCCCCAGGGAGAAGAGCGCTATACAAATTAAATGAGTATTTATTAGCGATGAAGTAAAATTTAAACCAAAACGAATTAAGTGAATGTGTTGTATGTTTGCATGTATTTTCTTAAACACTTTTGACTAATATATTTCTTGCAGGGGGATCTGATTACATTGTATTCTCATTTTCAGCCAGTAGGTGGAGCACTCGGCTCCTTTTTATGTATTTTCTAGGCTATCATTAGCAGCTTGGCATCCTCCATCATCTCTATGGTCAGCGGTACCGCCAGCTTCAGTCCTGGACTCCACGGTGGGAAGGGAAAGCTGAGGAAGACCAGGGGGGGGGGTAGCCCCCTTCTGCCACATGTAAAAGGGATCCAGCGGCTATTTGTCAGCTCAGGTCACTTTTACTTTATTCAGCATCGCCGGCTGAACAAAAAAAATATGATACAGGGGTCATGACTGCAGCTGCATTCATGGCCCTGGGATAACAGCTTCACCCCGAGGACGTACGGGTACCTCCTTTAGGAGGAAATGGTTAAAAGTGGTTAAAATCGCGTTGCACCAAACCTGCGGTACTGCGATACCCAAAAAAAAAATGTAATAAAAAAATTCCAAGTTACACCCAAATTCCCCTCCAAAAAACATTTTCGAGCCCCCCCCCCCCCCCCAAACAACAATAAATGCACGCTACGCATAAAAACGTTGATTACACTACACATGTTACATATGGCGGAGTGACAGCTGATGACCTGTAGGGGGCTTTTTAAGCATCACCTATGGAAAATATGAGGTACTGAATAGAGATGCACCGAAAATGGGGTTAACAGCGTTTTGCCGATAGAGAAAAACGTGCCGATAACGGCTCTAAAAATGTACGTAATTTTGCCGTGATTTTGACACAGTTTTACTGCACTTATGGTGTGTTTTTCATAGGTCATGAGATTCAAAGCTTACCCAGTTAGTAGTTAAGTTAATACCCAGATCATAGTCTATAGTACCCAGCTCATAGTCCATAGTCCCTAGTCTATAGTACCCAGCCCATAGTCCCTAGTCTATAGTACCCATCCCATAGTCCCTAGTCTATAGTACCCAGCCCATAGTCCCTAGTCTATAGTACCCATCCCATAGTCCCTAGTCTATAGTACCCAGCCCATAGTTCCTAGTCTATAGTACCCAGCCCATAGTCTATAGTACCCAGCCCATAGTCCCTAGTCTATAGTACCCAGCCCATAGACTATAGTACCCAGCCCATAGTCCCAGGTCTATATAGTACCCAGCTCATAGTCCACAGTCTATAGTACTCTAACCTTAGCCATAACCCTAACCCTAGCTATAACCCTAACCCTAGCCATAACCTTTAACCTAGCCTAACCATAACCTTAATCTTTGCCTAACCCTAACCATTACCCTAGCCCTAGCCATAAGCCTCGCTATAACCATAACCCTAACCGCAGCCATCACTGCGGCAGGAAAAGGAATTGTGTCACACCATGTATGTTATCATTGGTCAATGCCAAAGTAGCAACAAAGTTGCACTCATCCAAAGTCGCATCAAGCTGCACTGTAATGTTGTAATTGTTAGTCTTGCACCCCCCACCACCACCACCACCACCACCATTCTGGCCTATGTACGAGGTCCTGCAGCCTCCTGGGATACTTACTTACATCACATCTCCCAGGAGGCTTCAGGATCAGCACACAGAGCGGCTGGGGGGCAGTTCGGAGGGCGGGCTGGAGGTGGGACTGGCACGTCATTGGATCTGGCTGCTTACACCCGCAAGAGGCAGCAAGCTGAAGAGGACCAAGATGGCAGAGTGGGACTTGCTGTGTGACACCTGATCAGTGGATCATAGCGGGACAACTCTGGATTTGCTCTGCAGGTGAGCCTGTGCTTTTTTAAAAGCAATACAGGTAAAGGAAAGAAAAACATGGGGGTGGGAGGAGTTTAGTTCCACTTTAACCACTTCCCACCCACCATCAAATGTGGAGCAGTGCGGCTCTTGTTCTAGGATGATGTCATATGACGGCGCCCCAGATCGGCCGCTCTCGCACGCCCGTGGTGGTGCGCAGCGTGGCGACCGCGGCCGCGCCGTGTTCCTAGGACACGTTGCAACCCCCGATCTCGGTAAAGAGCCGGTGACGCGGTTCTTTACCCATGTGATCAGGTGTGTCCAATCACAGCCTGTCACATGTAAACAACAAAGTGCCATTTATCGTCTCTCCTCGCCTCACACTGACAGAGTGTGAGGTGAGGAGAGCCGATCAGCGGCATCTCCTCGCAGGGGAGACCTGTACAGGTAGTCAGGGCACTGATCATCATTATAGTAAAGTGGCAAGCCCCAGCAGTGCCCATCAGTGCCCCCAATCAGTGCCCATTAGTGATGCCAGTCAGTGCTGCCTTTCAGTACCCATCAGTGCTGTCCCTCAGTTCTGCCTATCCGTGTCACCTATCAGTGCCCATCAGTGCTGCCAATCAGTGCCCATCAGTGCTGCCAATCAGTGCCCATCTGTGTCACCTATCAGTGCCCATCAGTGCTGCCTATTAGTTCCCATCAGTGCCACCTATCAGTGCCCATCAGTGCCGCCTATCAGTGCCCATCAGTGCAGCATGTTAGGGCCTACTTATCAGTGCCACCTAATCAGTGCCCTCTAGTGGTGCCTCATCAGTGCCACCTCATCAGTGCCCTCTTGTGTCGCCTCACCAGTGCCGCCTCATCAGCACACATCAGTGAAGGAGAAAAAATTACTTATTTACAAAATTTACTAACAGAAACTAAGAAAAACTGTTTTTTTTTCAAAATTTTCGGTCTTTTTTTCTTTGTAAAAAATTAAAATACTAGGGCTGTTACTGATTAAAATTTTCGTGTTCGATTAATCAATTTTTTTTTTAATCGATTAATCGACTAATTTCGATTAATTCTAACGCACATACAGATAGATCCAACTACTTTTAGCTGATCTCCTTGCAGGCCGATTCCCAGTGCAGCTCCCAACCACTGGAAAAATGGATAGCAGGATGCAAAACACACACACAGGCTGCGCTCGATGGCAATAGCATTAAAACTTTTATAGTCTTCAAGTAGGTAACAAAATAAATATTGCACTGGAGATAAAATCGATGTAGCTACATAAACTGTAAAAATGGTGCGAGTAATACCAAACGGTAGCAAAAGCAGTCATAAAAACATGTAGCTAAGTACGATACTGGTATAAAAATGTGTACAACGATACCACTGCTGAATCCAGATGAGGAGGGGTTAACATCAGTCCGGCATGTAGATGTCCCGTGAAGGGAACTATCACAACTCCCAGTGGATGGCTGTAGAATCCCAGGTTGATAGAGGGAAGTGATAGAGGGAAGTGTAACAGCCCTTGCGTGCGGCAGATAGTAAGGTCCCGCCGGCATGCAGATATGAAGGCACAGCAAAGGAGCCCTTCAGATGGACACGGCAAGCCCCGCCGGTGTCCGTGACATCACTGGATCTCCCTGAAGACCCCGAAGCCAGGGGAGAGGTGAGTACCAATCAAAAGAATTTTGATCGATCAAAACAATTAATCGATTAATCGAGGAATTAATAGTTAATTTCCACAGCCCTAAAAAATACAACCAAAAGAAATCTCGATTTGTGTGAAAAAAATGATAAAAATGTCATATGGGTACAGTGCTGCACGACCGCGCAATTGTCATTCAAAGTGTGACAGCGCTGAAAGCTGACAATTGGCCTGGGCAGGAAGGGGGTGAAAGTGCCCGGGACTGAAGGGGTTAGGGCAGCTGATTGGAAATTAATGGGCTGCCAACGCACCCTAACACAGTAAAAATCACCCATGGCTCTTTATTTGTAACACAACTCACCGTAATGAACTACGATCGGTTACCAGTCACCATAAGCACACATTACCACAATGTGGAAACAATGGGCTTCTAATGTCTGGGAAAACAGTTACTACTGCCACCTTGTGGAGGTTTGTTGTATTTTACTATAAGGGGATCTATAATCCCCTAATCCCCCCATTATCAGGGGTCATGAGTGGGTGGAAGGAGCAGTCACTTAGCGCTCGCCCTTACAGCCTGTTAGAATGAGGCATAATCCATTAGCAATTAATGGCTCCGATGGTATCCAGCTGGTTGGGCCCCTGAGCCCGGGATATCCCGGCCATCGCACCCAACAAATGGCAGATTAAGCTCCGGGTTAGCAGCTGCGATTCCCCGGAATGTGGCAGCATAGTGTCAAACCCGCTGCCAGGGCCAAAGCGGCTTCATGCGGCTTGTTTACCCGTCATCGTGTAAGATGATCCCCATGCATGCACGGCGCTGAGGTCACACAGGGACTCGAACGATCACAATCCAGGGATAAAAACATCAGGATATTCCAATTTATCACATTAGGATTTATGGGGTAGACAGACTACATGGATTGTAATAGGGCAGCTTCCGTCAGGGCCTCTTATAGGTCTTCATATCACTGACCTTTCTGTAGAACCCTCAGTAATAAATACATCCCTCATACGTCCCTTCCATCCCTCCATTCCAATCTTTGCTGTATAACTTACAAATTTAAAAGAGAAATAGAAGAAAAGATTGCATTTCCTGGCTCTGCAGTTTTTTTTATGTAGCACCCTGGGGTTTCGTCAGGGAGCTCCTCACAAATTTACTGGCCAGGAGAAGTTTATCCTGGTTGATTGGTAGAGATCCATTGATTTCTCCCTAAGTTTGGCCTTGTTGCACTTTTCTCTTCTACCACTAGGTGGCCGGGTGGTACTAGATATGAGAAGGGCAATGCAAGGTCAGGGTATGGGTATATGGGGTATCTCAGCCAATGGGCATGGGTTTTCTTGGATCCCTTGGCCTGCTGGGAGAGCCTACTGTATATATTTGGGTGGAGTCAGGTGATCGGGGTTCTGTGCCACCTGGACGGCTGTCTGGGTGGACGTGTGTTGTACTGCCCGGGCTGCTAGGCCAGAGGTTGGGCCTATCCAGGGGGCATCTGGCTGCTAGGCTTTCTGAAGGCCTATCCAGAAGTAGGAGAGCAGCGCAGGGTTGGGATTGGGGCTTACCGTCCAACCAGAAGTGAGGGTTCTGCCGACCGGTGAACTTGTTGTGGTCGGAGGTAGAGGGGAAGCTGTCGCCAGTATGGGACCAACCACCTTATTACCAAGGACCACAGTGAGTAACTTAAGTAAGTACCGGAGCAATATTCTCACCAACCAGGGACCGTGAAGAATCGGGATCTTCAGTGGGAATCAAGTCAGGGACCCAACCAGCGGAGGTGACGCTTGAGCGGTATCTAAAGTGCAAAGCCAGGGACCCAACCAGCCGAGGTGACGCTTGAGCGGTATCTAAAGTACCAAGCCAGGGACCCAACCAGCGGAGGTGACGCTTGAGCGGTATCTAAAGTTCCAAGCCAGGGACCCAACCAGCGGAGGTGACGCTTGAGCGGTATCTAAAGTGCCAAGCCAGGGACCCAACCAGCAGAGGTGACGCTTGAGCGGTATCTAAAGTGCCAAGCCAGGGACCCAACCAGCTGATGTGACGCTTGAGCGGTATCTAAATTGCCAAGCCAGGGACCCAACCAGCCGAGGTGACAATTGAGCGGTATCTAAAGTGCCAAGCCAGGGACCCAACCAGCGGAGGTGACACTTGAGCGGTATCTAAAGTGCCAAGCCAGGGCCCAACCAGCCGAGGTGACGCTTGAGCGGTATCTAAAGTGCCAGCCAGGGACCCAACCAGCGGAAGTGACGCTTGAGCGGTATCTAAAGTGCCAAACCTAGGGACCCAACCAGCGGAGGTGACGCTTGAGCGGTATCTAAAGTGCCAAGCCAGGGACCCAACTAGCGGAGGTGACGCTTGCGCGGTATCTAAAGTGCAAAGCCAGGGACCCAACCAGCGGAGGTGACGCTTGAGCGGTATCTAAAGTGCCAAGCCAGGGACCCTACCAGCGGAGGTGACGCTTGAGCGGTATCTAAAGTGCCAAGCCAGGGACCCAACCAGCCGAGGTGACGCTTGAGCGGCATCTAAAGTGCCAAGCCAGGGACCCAACCAGTGGAGGTGACGCTTGAGTGGTATCTAAAGTGCCAAGCCAGGGACCCGACCAGCGGAGGTGACGCTTGAGCGGTATCTAAAGTGCCAAGCCAGGGACTCGACCAGTGGAGGTGACGCTTGAGCGGTATCTAAAGTGCCAAGCCAGGGACCCAACCAGCGGAGGTGACGCTTGAGCGGTATCTAAAGTGCCAAGCCAGGGACTCAACCAGCGAAGGTGACGCTTGAGTGGTATCTAAAGTGCCAAGCCAGGGACCCGACCAGCGGAGGTGACACTTGAGCGGTATCTAAAGTGCCAAGCCAGGGACCCGACCAGCGGAGGTGACGCTTGAGCGGTATCTAAAGTGCCAAGCCAGGGACCCGACCAGCGGAGGTGACGCTTGAGTGGTATCTAAAGTGCCAAGCCAGGGACCCAACCAGCCGAGGTGACGCTTGAGCGGTATCTAAAGCTCCAAGCCAGGGACCCAACCAGCGGAGGCGACGCTTGAGCGGTATCTAAAGTGCCAAGCCAGGGACCCAACCAGTGGAGGTGATGCTTGAGTGGTATCTAAAGTGCCAAGCCAGGGACCCAACCAGCCGAGGTGACGCTTGAGTGGTATCTAAAGTGCCAAGCCAGGGACCCAACCAGCCGAGGTGACGCTTGAGCGGTATCTAAAGTGCCAAGCCAGGGACCCAACCAGCGGAGGTGACACTTGAGCGGTATCTAAAGTGCCAAGCCAGGGACCCAACCAGCGGAGGTGACGCTTGAGCGGTATCTAAAGTGCCAAGCCAGGGACCCAACTAGCAAGGTGACGCTTGAGCGGTATCTAAAGTGCCAAGCCAGGGACCCAACCAGCAGAGGTGACGCTTGAGCGGTATCTAAAGTGCCAAGCCAGGGACCCAACCAGCCGAGGTGACGGTTGAGTGGTATCTAAAGTGCCAAGCCAGGGACCCAACCAACCGAGGTGACGCTTGAGCGGTATCTAAAGTGCCAAGCCAGGGACCCAACCAGCGGAGGTGACGCTTGAGCGGTATCTAAAGTGCCAAGCCAGGGACCCAACTAGCAAGGTGACGCTTGAGCGGTATCTAAAGTGCCAAGCCAGGGACCCAACCAGCGGAGGTGACGCTTGAGCGGTATCTAAAGTGCCAAGCCAGGGACCCAACCAGCGGAGGTGACGCTTGAGCGGTATCTAAAGTGCCAAGCCAGGGACCCAACCAGCCGAGGTGACGCTTGAGCGGTATCTAAAGTGCCAAGCCAGGGACCCAACCAGCGGAGGTGATGCTTGGGCGGTATCTAAAGTGCCAAGCCAGGGACCCGACCAGAGGAGGTGACGCTTGAGCGGTATCTAAAGTGCCAAGCCAGGAACCCAACCAGCGGAGGTGACACTTGAGCGGTATCTAAAGTGCCAAGCCAGGGACCCAACCAGCAGAGGTGATGCTTGAGCGGTATCTAAAGTGCCAAGCCAGGGACCCAACCAGTGGAGGTGACGCTTGAGCGGTATCTAAAGTGCCAAGCCAGGGACCCAACCAGCCGAGGTGACGCTTGAGCGGTATCTAAAGTGCCAAGCCAGGGACCCAACCAGCGGAGGTGACACTTGAGCGGTATCTAAAGTGCCAAGCCAGGGACCCAACCAGCGGAGGTGACGCTTGAGCGGTATCTAAAGTGCCAAGCCAGGGACCCAACCAGCGGAGGTGACGCTTGAGCGGTATCTAAAGTGCCAAGCCAGGGACCCAACCAGCCGAGGTGATGCTTGAGCGGTATCTAAAGTGCCAAGCCAGGGACCCAACCAGAGGAGGTGACGCTTGAGCGGTATCTAAAGTGCCAAGCCAGGGACCCAACCAGCCGAGGTGATGCTTGAGTGGTATCTAAAGTGCCAAGCCAGGGACCCAACCAGCGGAGGTGACGCTTGAGCGGTATCTAAAGTGCCAAGCCAGGGACCCGACCAGCGGAGGTGATGCTTGAGCGGTATCTAAAGTGCCAAGCCAGGGACCCAACCAGCGAAGGTGACACTTGAGCGGTATCTAAAGTGCCAAGCCAGGGACCCAACCAGCGGAGGTGACGCTTGAGCGGTATCTAAAGTGCCAAGCCAGGAACCCAACTAGCAAGGTGACGCTTGAGCGGTATCTAAAGTGCCAAGCCAGGGACCCAACCAGCAGAGGTGACGCTTGAGCGGTATCTAAAGTGCCAAGCCAGGGACCCAACCAGCCGAGGTGACGGTTGAGTGGTATCTAAAGTGCCAAGCCAGGGACCCAACCAACCGAGGTGACGCTTGAGCGGTATCTAAAGTGCCAAGCCAGGGACCCAACCAGCGGAGGTGACGCTTGAGCGGTATCTAAAGTGCCAAGCCAGGGACCCAACTAGCAAGGTGACGCTTGAGCGGTATCTAAAGTGCCAAGCCAGGGACCCAACCAGCGGAGGTGACGCTTGAGCGGTATCTAAAGTGCCAAGCCAGGGACCCAACCAGCGGAGGTGACGCTTGAGCGGTATCTAAAGTGCCAAGCCAGGGACCCAACCAGCCGAGGTGACGCTTGAGCGGTATCTAAAGTGCCAAGCCAGGGACCCAACCAGCGGAGGTGATGCTTGGGCGGTATCTAAAGTGCCAAACCAGGGACCCGACCAGAGGAGGTGACGCTTGAGCGGTATCTAAAGTGCCAAGCCAGGGACCCAACCAGCGGAGGTGACACTTGAGCGGTATCTAAAGTGCCAAGCCAGGGACCCAACCAGCGGAGGTGACGCTTGAGCGGTATCTAAAGTGCCAAGCCAGGGACCCAACCAGTGGAGGTGACGCTTGAGCGGTATCTAAAGTGCCAAGCCAGGGACCCAACCAGCCGAGGTGACGCTTGAGCGGTATCTAAAGTGCCAAGCCAGGGACCCAACCAGCGGAGGTGACACTTGAGCGGTATCTAAAGTGCCAAGCCAGGGACCCAACCAGCGGAGGTGACGCTTGAGCGGTATCTAAAGTGCCAAGCCAGGGACCCAACCAGCGGAGGTGACGCTTGAGCGGTATCTAAAGTGCCAAGCCAGGGACCCAACCAGCCGAGGTGATGCTTGAGCGGTATCTAAAGTGCCAAGCCAGGGACCCAACCAGAGGAGGTGACGCTTGAGCGGTATCTAAAGTGCCAAGCCAGGGACCCAACCAGCCGAGGTGATGCTTGAGTGGTATCTAAAGTGCCAAGCCAGGGACCCAACCAGCGGAGGTGACGCTTGAGCGGTATCTAAAGTGCCAAGCCAGGGACCCAACCAGCGGAGGTGATGCTTGAGCGGTATCTAAAGTGCCAAGCCAGGGACCCAACCAGCCGAGGTGACGCTTGAGCGGTATCTAAAGTGCCAAGCCAGGGACCCAACCAGCCGAGGTGATGCTTGAGTGGTATCTAAAGTGCCAAGCTAGGGACCCAGCAGAGAGGCGGGGGTGACGCTTGAGGAAGATACCACTGTGAAGATTGGAGGAGCTCAAGGGATTCAGTGGCAGTGAATCAGTGGGTCTAGTGAGAGAGACTGGGAGCTCAGTGGGCAGAAGAACTACAAGGAAGAGATTGTAGTGAAAGTGAAGGAACTGTTATAAGACTGTTGCCATAGGAGACAGCATTCCTACACATGCAGATGTGGCGCCTTGCTGGATGCCTTTCCCTGCACGGCTGTCCTCCTATTGACGTCTCGGAGTCTGCCAATTGATCTTGCAACTATTTAAGGGTGTCCTCTCTCCCCCAAAAAAGTTTGTTAAGAGAAATAAATGTTCTTTTGCATTCAAGAAGTGTCTGGCGCCCAATAACTTTAACTACTCTACACCCACCATGCCTCACAACCCATTACATACAGAAGGATGTCAGCTATCTCTGGCCCTGGAGGCTCTCATTGGATCGAAGGAGGCCTGGGACCTTGCTACAATTGTATGTAGAATAAGGTTGTTATCCGCCCCCCATTCTGGGGGTTCTGCCCCCAGCCAATAAACGTTCCCAGAAGGTGCCCCAGGTACCAAACCCTGCAGCCGCCCCTCATTGTTCTTATTATAGAATTGCTGGCCTCTGTTGCAGCCCGCCGCCCTGCCCACCACCTGTCAGACCCATAGCACAGAGACGAGGAGGAGTCTCAGGGCGCATTCCATGGCTCTGTGCTACAGATCTGATAGGTGGTGGGGAGCCAGTGACAGAGGCCAGTGTGATAGACTCGCCCATGACAGAGGCCAGCAACTCCATCATTCACATAGGGAACAAAAATTACACAGGCGGTCACTGCTTCCCCGCCCAGGGCACCGACCAGCAGAATAGCAGATAGAATGCAAAGCCAAGGTTGCATGAGTACAATTCAGGGGGGGGGGGGTAATTTTCGGTGGAGGGGGTTTTGCCATGAGGGGTGGGGGTCATATTTGAAAGAGGGGATATTTTACCTTAGGAGGCACTCTGTGCATAACTTACTCCTGACCCCTGCGCTCTGTGCATTATCTACTCCTGACCCCTGCACTTTGTGCCTTATGTACTCCTGACCCCTGCACTCTGTGTTATCTATCCCTGACCCCTGCGCTCTGTGCGTTATCTATCCCTGACCCCTGCACTCTGTGCATTATCTATCCCTGACCTTTGCACTCTGTGCATTATCTATCCCTGACCCCTGCACTCTGTGCGTTATCTATCCCTGACCCCTGCACTCTGTGCATAATCTATCCCTGACCCCTGCACTTTGTACGTTATCTATTCCTGACCCCTGCACTCTGTGCATTATCTACGTCTGGCCCCTGCACTCTGTGCATTATTTACTTCTAACCCCTGCACACTATGTATTATGTACTCCTGACCCTTGAACACTATGTATAATGTACTCCTGACCCCTGCACTCAGTGTATTAGGCACTCCTGACCCCTGCACTCTGCGTGTTATGTACTCCTGACTCCTGCACTCTGAACGTTATGTACTCCTGACTAATGCACTCTCTACATTATGTACTCCTGACCCCTGCACTCTGTGCATTATACACGCCTGAGCCCTGCACTCTGTGCATTATTTACTCCTGATCCGTGCACTCTGCGGGTTATGTACTCCTGACCCCTGCACTCTGTGCATTATTTACTCCTGACCCCTACACACTATGTATTATGTACTCCTAACCCCTGCGCTCTGTGTATTAGGCACTCTTGACCCCTGCACTCTATACATTACACTCTTCTAACCCCTGCACTCTGTAGGTTATGTACTTTTGGCCCCTCCATTCTGCATGTTATGTACTCCTGACACCTGCACTCTGTATGTTATGTACTCCTGACTCATGAACTCTGTACGTTATGTACTCCTGACCCCTGCACTCTGTGCCTAATCTATTCCTGAGCCCTGCACTCTGTGCAGTATCTACTCCTAACCTCTGCACTCTGTGCATTATTTACTCCTGACCCCTGCACTATGCGTGTTTTGTACTCCTGACCCCTGCACTATGTGCGTTATTTACTCCTGACCCCTGGACACTATGCATTATGTACTCCAGACCCCTGCACACTATGTATTATGTACTTCTGACCCATTCACTCTGTGTATTAGGCACTTCTGACCCCTGCACTCCATACGTTATGTACTCCTGACCCCTGCACTCTGTACGTTATGTACTCCTGACCCCTTCACTCTGCGTGTTAGGCACTCCTGACCCCTGTACTGTATGGTATGTACTTCTGACTCATGAACTCTGTACATTACACTCTCCTAACCCCTGCACTCTGTGTGTTACTTACTCCTGGTCCTGCACTCTGATTGCTTTATGTCCTCTGCTTTATGGTGTGTTAAGCCACTCCCTTTAAACAATTTAGCCACACCCAGCATTTGTGTCACTTCTATCCCACCCTACTAACTCTTCTCCCTGGTTGACATCCCTCTTAAAGGGTTACTAAACCCTCGTTTTTTTTTTTTGTTTTTTTTTTAAATAACAAACATGTCATGTTTACCTCCTCTGTGCAGTTGGTTTTGCACAGAGTGGCCTCGATCCTCCTCTTCTGGGGTCCCTCAGTGGCGCTCCTGGCTCCTCCCTCTTCTCGAGTGCCCCGTCGGAGAAGCGCTTTCCCTTTGGGCTCCCGTGTCCTGCTGCTGTGTCTGTTCACACAGACAGGACTCGGCCCTGCCCCCCGGCTCCTGTGTCATTGGACTTGATTGACTGCAGCGGGAGCCAATGGCTGCGCTGCTATCAATCTATCCAATCAGGACATGAGACACCGGCCGGAGCTGGTGTGTGCTCGTTCCTGTCGTGGGAATTACGGGGCTCAGGTAAGTAAATGGGGGGCTCGAGGGGCGGGGGGGGGGGCTGCTGCATGACAGGAGGTTTTTATCTTTAATGCATAGAATGCAAACTTTACAACCCCTTTAAGTCTCAAAGCACCTGGATAAAATATCTGGAGGAAAAGAGATTTAACCTCCACATATGGAAAGGCTTCTTTACAGTAAGAGCTGTGAAAATGTGGAATAGACTCCCTCATAAATAGTTCTGCCCAGCTCAGTGGATTGTTTTACGAAATATGAATCTAAAAATATAACCGAATAGTAATATTTATAGGTAATAACATGGGGGGGGGTAATTGATCCGGGGAATATCTGATTGCCTCCTGGGGGATCAGGAAGGAATATTTTTCCCACTGGAGAAAATTGGATCATCAACTTCCATATGTAACTATGTAATTGTGTAACTATGTAACTGCATTCGGTGTGTCGGTGTGTCGGTGCGTCGGTGCGTCGGTGTGTCTGTGTGTCGGTGCGTCGGTGTGTCGGTGGGTCGTGTCGGTGTGTCGGTGCGACGGTGCGTCGGTGCGTCGGTGCGTCGGTGCGTCGGTGTGTCAGAGTGTCGGAGTGTCGGTGGGTCCAACCACAGGGAGCGTCACCACTGGAAGTGTCAGGGGAACCCCCAGCAGGCTGTCACTACACAACACATGTGACCGATGTGAGACGTTATGTGAGGATCGGATGATGTAGATTGGATACATGCTGGAAATAATGATTCTATCTCATTCCCCAGCAGGTGGAGCCAGAGAGCCATCCATGTGTCCGTCCCGCCGGAGTCCGCCGCAGGGATTCTTCTCACAAAGTGTCCGATGAGACGCGTGTGTCGTCTTTGAATCATTTTTTTATTTTTTTAAATTTTCTGTAAATTCACTTATTATTTTGTATAAAAATAAATAAATAAATAAATACTTATTATATAATTTGTAACAATTTAGAATGAGGTGGAAATAAAACCGGCAAAATCTGTCTACAAAAAAATTCACATCCTTCATCCTCCGTCCTCCATCACATCCTTCATCCTCCATCACATCCTTCATCATATCCTCCATCCTCCATCACATCCTCCATCTTCCATCACATCCTTCATCCTCCATCACATCCTCCATCACATCCTTCATCCTCCATCACATCCTCCATCACATCCTTCATCCTCCATCACATCCTCCATCCTCCATCACATCCTCCATCACATCCTCCATCACATCCCTCATCCTCCATCACATCCTCCATCCTCCATCACATCCTCCATCTTCCATCACATCCTTCATCCTCCATCACATCCTCCATCCTCCATCACATCCTCCATCCTCCATCACATCCTCCATCACATCCTCCATCACATCCTCCATCACATCCTCCATCACATCCTTCATCACCTTCTCCATCACATCCTCCATCCTCCATCACATCCTCCATCTTCCATCACATCCTTCATCCTCCATCACATCCTCCATCCTCCATCACATCCTCCATCACATCCTCCATCACATCCCTCATCCTCCATCACATCCTCCATCCTCCATCACAACCTCCATCCTCCATCACATCCCTCATCCTCCATCACATCCTCCATCCTCCATCACATCCTCCATCTTCCATCACATTTTTCATCCTCCATCACATCCTCCATCACATCCTTCATCCTCCATCACATCCTCCATCCTCCATTACATCCTCCATCACATCCTCCATCACATCCTTCATCCTCCATCACATCCTCCATCACATCCTTCATCCTCCATCACATCCTCCATCACATCCTCCATCACATCCTTCATCACCTTCTCCATCCTCCATCACATCCTCCACCACATCCTCCATCACATCCTCCATCACCTTCTCCATCCTCCATCACATCCTCCATCACCTTCTCCATCTTCCATCACATCCTCCATCCTCCATCACATTCTTCATCACATGCTCCATCCTCCATCACATCCTTCGCCGTCCATCACATCCTTCATTACATCCTCCGTCCTCCATCACATTTAGTGATGAGCTGAACACCCCCGGGTTCGGTTCGCACCAGAACCTGCGAACGGACCGAAAGTTCGCACGAACATTAGAACCCTATTAAATACAATGGATGCGAACGTTCGGATTCTAAAGTGCTAATTATAACGACTATTATCCATGTTATTGTCATTTTAATGATGCATAAAGTGAAAAAAAAAAGTCAAATATTCCTTTAAATATCGTACCTGGGGGGTGTCTAAAGTATGCCTGTGAAGTGCCACGTGTTTCCCGTGTTTAGAACTGTCCCTGCACAAAATGACACTTCTAAAGGAAAAAAAAGCCATTTAAAACTGCTTGCGGCTTTAATGTAATGTCTGGTCCCGGTAATATGGATGAAAATCTTTAAGAAAAATGGCATAGCTACCCCATGACCCCCCCCCCCCCCCCACCCCCACCCCATTACCAGCCCCTTTGGGTCTTGTATGGATATTAACCACTTAAGCCCCGGACCATTTGGTAGCTAGAGGACCAGAGGTGAATTCAGAATTTTGCACTGCGCTGCTTTAACTGTAAATTGTGCGGACATGCAATGTTGTACCCAAACGAAATTTGCGTCCTTTTCTTCCCACAAATAGAGCTTTCTTTTAATGGTATTTGATTGCCTCTGCGATTTTTATTTTTTGCGATATAAACGGAAAAAGACCGAAAATTTTGAAAAAAAATGATATTTTCTACTTTTTGTTATAAGAAAAATCGAATAAACTCAATTGTAGTCATACATTTAGGCCAAAATGTATTCAGCCACATGTTTTTAGTAAAAAAAATGTCAATAAGCGTATATTTATTGGTTTGCGCAAAAGTTATAGCGTCTACAAACTAGGGTACATTTTCTGGAATTTACACAGCTTTTAATTTATGACTGCCTATCTCATTTCTTGAGGTGCTAAAATGACAGGGCAGTACAAACCCCCCCCCAAATGACCCCATTTTGGAAAGTAGACACCCCAAGGAAATTGCTGAGAGGCATGTTGAGCCCATTGAATTTTTTTTTTTGTCCCAAGTGATTGAATAATGACTAAAAAAAAAAAAAAAATTACAAAAAGTTGTCACTAAATGATATATTGCTCACACATGCCATGGTTATATGTGGAATTTCACCCCAAAATACATTCTGCTGCTTCTCCTGAGTACAGGGATACCACATGTGTGGGACTTTTTGGGAGCCTAGCCGCGTACGGGACCCCGAAAACCAAGCACCGCCTTCAGGATTTCTAGGCACAAATTTTTGATTTCACTCCTCACTACCTATCACAGTTTCGAAGGCCATAAAATGCCAAAATCGCACAAAACCCCCCAAATGACCCCATTTTGGAATATAGACACCCCAAGCTATTTGCTGAGAGGAATGGCGAGTATTTTACAGCTCTCATTTGTTTTTGAAAATGAAGAAAGAAAATATACAGGTATATATTTTTTTTTTTCAATTTTCAAAACTTTGTGACAAAAAGCGAGATCTGCAAAATACTCACAATACCTCTCAGCAAATAGCTTGGGGTATCTATATTCCAAAATGGGGTCATTTGGGGGGGTTTTGTGCTAACTGGGCATTCCATGGCCTCCGAAACTGTGATAGGCAGTGAGAAGTGAAATCAAAAATTTACACCCTTAGAAAGCCTGAAGGCGGTGCTTGGTTTTTGGGGTCCCGTACGTGGCTAGGCTCCCAAAAAGTCTCACACATGTGGTATCCCCGTACTCAGGAGAAGCAACAGAATGTATTTTGGGGTGTAATTCCACATATGCCCATGACATGTTTGAGCAATATATCATTTAGTGACAACTTTGTGCAAAAAAATAAATAAATAAATTGTCGTTTTTCCGCAACTTGTGTCAACATATAAAATATTCCATGGACTCGACATGCCTCTCAGTATATAGCTTGGGGTGTCTACTTTCCAAAATGGGGTCATTTGGGGGGGTTTTGAACTGTTCTGGCATTTTATACACAACATTAGGAAGCTTACATCCACTCTTCTGACCACTTGAAGACAAAGCCCTTTTTGACACTTTTTGTTTACATGAAAACATTTTTTTTTTGCAAGAAAATTATGTTGAACCCCCAAACATTATATATATTTTTAAAGCAAAGGCCCTACAGATTAAAATGGTGGGTGTTGCATTTTTTTTTCTACACAGTATTTGCGCAGCGATTTTTCAAACGCATTTTTTGGGTTAAAAAATACACTTTTTTTAATTTTAATGCACTAAAACACACTATATTGCCCAAATGTTTGATGAAATAAAAAAGATGATCTTAGGCCGAGTACATAGATACCAAACACGACATGCTTTAAAATTTCGCACAAATGCGCATTGGCGACAAACTACATACATTTTTAAAAGCCTTTAAAAGCCTTTACAGGTTACCCCAGTAGATTTACAGAGGAGGTCTACTGCTAAAATGATTGCCCTCGATCTGACCTTCGCGGTGATACCTCACATGCATGGTGCAATTGCTGTTTACATATGACGCCAGACCGACGCTTGCGTTCGCCATTGGGCAAGAGCAGGGCAGGACAGGGGTGCTTTTTTTTTTTTCTTTTTTTTTTATTATTAATTTTGCTTTTTTATTTTATTTTTAAATTGTTCCTTCCAAGTATTTTTTTTTTTATCATTTTTATTGTTATCTCAGGGAATGTAAATATCCCCTATGATAGCAATAGGTAGTGACAGGTACTCTTTTTTTGAAAAAACTGGGGTCTTCTAGACCCTAGATTTTTCCTCTGCCCTCAAAGCATCTGACCACACCAAGATCGGTGTGATAAAATGATTTCCCAATGGCGCTTTTTATATCCGGGGGGGGGGGGGCATTCCCTCCCACTGCTTGTAAAAGCAGTCCAGAGGCTAATTAGCCGCTAGGATTGCTTTTACATGAAAGCCGGCCGCAGGCTGAAAAGAATGATACCAAGATAATACCTAAACCCGCAGGCATCATTCTGGTATAAACATTCAAAGTCCAGCAACATACCAGTACGTTGCTGGTCCTTGTTGGACATGTATTGTAATCTTTTTTTTTCATGCAGCCAGTTGGCTGAACGAAAAAAGAGATTGATCGGTGGGTATGCCCACCATTAGAATACCGCCCTTCATCCACCCACTTCCAATGATGGGCATACACGCACCATTTATATATGCCAAAGCATGGGGGCATCCTCCCGCAAAAAAGTTATGCCGCACACACATGGTCGGACTTTTCCACGGGCAAGCCTCCGTCGGAATTTCGACCGTATGTACGCGGCATTAGGAGCAAAATCGCTCCTCCGCCCCTGCTGCCCCAATGCTTCGGCATATTTGCTTTTTTTTTTTAACTGTGGTGGTGAAATCACCTCCTACAGCACTGGCGTCGCAGGGATCAGGCCTGTCTCTGCCAACGCTGCAGTTATGTGTGTTTTTGTTTTGTAAGTGACAGTGATCGATCGATACTGCACTTGGGTGGCCTGGGCTGGACGGAGGGGCAAAACGCAGGTGCTAGCAGGTATCTGGGCTGATCCCGCTAACACTGTGTTTTTGGGAACCCTAAACTGCTGGGGACGCTAGTATAGATCTGATCAGATCAGATATTAATCTGTTCAGATACTATACCACTAAGGGGGGTGTATGCTTCACGGGTGGGTGTTAGCGTTACTGGCACTAACCTGACGCTGCCTGGGGTGTGACTCAGACCCTCTCTGACGCTAAAACCTAATTGATATCACCCGCCGGGCGATCAGGGGGTTAAACCTTTATTGGGTTATATACGGCGGGTGCCCTGACACTATAAAAAGCAAACTAACTAACCAGCGTCACCCGTAACACTTATATGGTGATCACTGGTGAAAGGGTTAACTAGGGGCAATCAGGGGGTTAAAACCTTTATTAGATAATATATGGGGGTACCTGACGCTAAAAAAACCTGCGGCGAACCTAAAAAAAATTACCAGCTACCGATCTGCATCACCGACACTAAGACAGCGTTTAGAAAAACGATCGCTTAGTGACAGTGGTGATGGGGTGAAAGGGTTACCTGGGGGGCGATCAAGGGGGTTAAACCTTTATTAGATAATATATTGGGGTACCTGACGCTATAAAAACATGCGGCGAACCTAAAAAAAATTACCAGCTACCGATCTGCATCACCGACACTAAGACAGCGTTTAGAAAAACGATCGCTTAGCGACAGTGGTGATAGGGGGTGAAAGGGTTACCTGGGGGGCGATCAAGGGGGTTAAACCTTTATTAGATAATATATTGGGGTACCTGACGCTATAAAAACCTGCGGCGAACCTAAAAAAAATTACCGGCTACCGATCTGCATCACAGACACTAAGACAGCGTTTAGAAAAACGATCGCTTAGTGACAGTGGTGATAGGGGGTGAAAGGGTTACCTGGGGGGCGATCAAGGGGGTTAAACCTTTATTAGATAATATATTGGGGTACCTGACGCTATAAAAACATGCGGCAAACCTAAAAAAAATTACTGGCTGCCGATCGGCATCACTGACGCTAAGACAGCGATCAGAAAAATGATCGCTTAGCGACAGTGGTGATAGGGGGTGAAAGGGTTATCTGGGGGGTGATCAGGGGGTTAAACCTTTATTAGGGGGGGTTAGGGGGCTACACTGGACCTAAAACTAAACTTTGGTGACACTTTTACAGTCACAAATGTCACTGATTGCAGTGATCCCTAAATAAATGGTCACTGCAATCAGTGACACTGTGACTGGGGGCTGGGGGGGTGATCTGGGGGGTGATCTGGGGTGTCTGGGGGGGCCTGGGGGGGCGATTTATGTCCCTATGTGTCCTGGTGTCAGTGTAGTGTTGTGTGCACTGACCTGATGTCTTCTCTTGTACGGCGCTCGGTATATGTGAGCGCCGCACCAGAGATGACATCACTTCCTCCTGCTCCCTCTGTCTGACACAGACAGGGGGCATTTCCATTCGCCGGGAGCGATCGCGAGGGGGTGGCCAGAAACAAATGGCTGCCCCCTCATCCCGGAACGCTCCCGGACACTTAGCCACCGCTCACTGTATAGGAGGGGGGTCCGATTGGACCCCCCAACTATACAAAGGCAATCACGTACACTCTACGTGATTGTGCCTGTCGGTGCCATTCTGCCGACGTATATATACAGTGAGCGGTCGTTAAGTGGTTAAGGTGAACCCCGCACACAAAATAAAAAAGGCCCTATATACTCTGAACAGCCGTATACAGGCGGTGCATACAAGACAGGGACTGTAGGTTTGTTCTTATGTAGAATCTGTTTGTAATTTTGAACAGCTACATTGTTTAAGTGTAGCTCCAGCCAAAAAATCTATTTTTAAGCTTTTTGGAAAACATAGGGAAGGGTTATCACCCCTGTAACATTTGTTTTGCTGTCTGTGCCCCTGTTCAGAACATTTCACCTCACTTTGCGTCCCAATGACAACTGTTTTTGAAATGTGGTGTTTTTATTGAAACAAGGATTGGTGATAAAGCATCAGTAGAGAGGAGACACCTTTCTCCCATATTAATTCTTACAGGAGAGAATTTTCCTTCCAAGGGGTAGATTTCCTCTCACTTCCTGTTGTCTTCTTCCGTTTGCAAGTAGTAGTCGTTTGTAAGTTGGATGTTTGAAAGTAGGGACCTGCCGTATATACTCTGCAGAAATTGGCCCCTTAGGTGTTGGTGTTGGCACAACACTGTAAGCACTCACAGTTACTCTTGGTGGGTGCTGGAACGCCCTGCTGTCAACTATTATATCAGGAATTGTAATAACATATAATTGTTGAACAGTGGTAGTAAAAATTGGGCCTTTGATGGTGGTGCTGGTGCCACAACACTGTAAGGCCTGACAGTTACTCTTGGTGGGCGCAGCAATGGGCCCTGCTGTGAATTATTAGATCAATAATTATAATTGCATGCCCCTGTTGAACAGGGGCTGAAAAATTGGGCCTTAGGCACTGGTGGCTCAACACTGCAACCCCTCACAGATACTGTACTTGGAGCACAGCAATGAGGCTTGTTGCAAAGTATTGCATCAAAAATTGTAATTACACGCCCCTGTTAAACAGGGGCTGAAAAATTGGGCCTTAGCCACTGGTGGCGGCACCCATAAACCAAAATGATCTTCCAAGCTATCATCATTAATCGGATCATTGAGGAGGAGGAGGAGGATAGCCAGTCAACATAACAGCACAGGCACTCAGCATCAGCATCAGTCTTGAAGGGATGTGACATTTTAAAATCAATTAGTCTGTTATATCAGCATCAGGTGTGTGGTAGCTGGTGGTGATCCAAGACTGGTTCATCTTGATGAAAGTCAGTCGATCAACCGAGTCGGTGGACAGGCGCACCCTGTGATCCGTGACAAATCCTCCAGCAGCACTGAATGTGCGTTCTGAAAGAACGCTGGATGCAGGACAGGCCAGTAGCTCAATTGCATACTGTGTAAGCTCTGGCCAGTGATCCATCCTCAAGACCCAGTAAGCCAGAGGATTTTCGGTGGGGAAGGTGTCCAAGTCTGACCTTGCCCCTAGGTATTCCTGCACCATGTATATCAGACGCTGGCGATGGTTGCTGGAACCGATCATACTTTGGGGCTGCGGACTAAAGAATTGTCTGAACGCATCGGTCAGACAGCCACCTTCCCCACCGCTCCTTCTTTGACTGCCCGAAGCCTCAGCAACTCGTTGTCCAGGACCAGGAGTTTGTAACCTCCCAGTCTCTGGGAACGCGTTGCACAGACCTTTCTGCAAGGCCTCCCGGAGTTGTCTCATCCTCTGCTCCCTCTGCGACGGTAAGATAAGGTCCGCAACCTTACCCTTGTACCGTGGATCAAGGAGAGTGGCCAGCCAGTAATGGTCCCTCTCCTTGATCCGAAGAATACGAGGATCCTTCCGCAGACTTTGCAGGATCAGGGAGGCCATGCAGCGTAGGTTAGCTGAGGCATTCAGTCCGGAGTCCTCTGGGTCACTAAGGACGACATGATCCGCAGCCACCTCCTCCCAGCCACGTACAAGTCCACTGGTTTCTTGGGAATGTAAATCATCCCTAAAAGACTGCTGCTGATGATGCTGAGTTCCAGCCTCCACCTCCATGCTGACACAATCCTCCTCCTCCTCCTCCTCCTCTTCCTGTGCGATGGGTGGGACAGAAGGAACACTGTCTGGGTAAAGGGGGCCTTGAGAGGCAAGGAAGTCCTCCTCTTCATGCCTCTGTTCTGCCTCAAGTGCCCTGTCCATTATTCCACGCAGCGTGTGCTCCAACAGGTGGACAAGAGGTACAGTGTCACTGATGCATGCACTGTCACTGCTCACCATCCTCGTGGCCTCCTCAAATGGTGCCAGGACAGTGCATGCATCCCTGATCATGCCCCACTGGCGTGGTGAAAAAAACCCGAGCTCCCCTGACCCTGTCCTGGTGCCGTAGTCGCACAGGTACTCATTGATGGCCCTCTGCTGCGTGTGCAGCCGCTGCAGCATGGCCAACGTTGAGTTCCACCTGGTGGGCATGTCACATATAAGGCGGTTCTTGGGCAGGTTCAACTCCTTTTGCAGCTCAGCCAGGCGAGCACTGGCATTATAAGATCTGCGGAAATGCACACAGACTTTCCTGGCCTGCCTCAGGACATCCTGTAAGCCCGGGTACCTGCCCAAGAACCGCTGCACCACCAGGTTAAGGACGTGAGCCACACAGGGCACATGGGTCAGTTGTCCCTGTCGGAGGGCGGAGAGGAGGTTGGTGCCATTGTCGCAAACCACCATTCCTGGCTTAAGTTGGCGTGGCGTCAACCACCTCTCGGCCTGCCCCTGCAGAGCAGACAGGACCTCTGCCCCAGTGTGGCTCCTGTCCCCCAAACACACCAGCGCAAGCACGGCATGGCATCTTTTTGCCTGCGTACTTGCGTAGCCCCTTGAACGCCTACGGAGCACCGCTGGTTCCGAGGACAAAGCACAGGAAGAGGCCATGGAGGAAGAAGAAAAGGAGGGGGTGGAGGAGAGAGGTGTGTCACAACCAGTAGTAGCATTTTGGAGGCGTGGAGGTGGAACAACCTCCAACACTACTGCACCTTGTCCTGCATCCTTCCCAGCTGCCAAAAGAGTGACCCAATGGGCCGTGAAAGAAAGGTAACGTCCCTGTCCATGCCTGCTGGACCATGAGTCAGCGGTAATATGCACCTTACCGCTGACTGCCCTGTCCAGCGAGGCCAAGACATTGCCTTCCACATGCCTGTAGAGAGCCGGAATCGCCTTCCGTGAGAAAAAGTGGCGTTTGGGAACCTGCCACTGAGGAACCGCACATTGCACAAACTCACGGAAGGGGGCCGAGTCTACCAACTGAAAAGGCAGCAGTTGAAGCGCTAGCAATTTAGCCAAGCTAGCATTCAACCGCTGGGCATGTGGATGGCTGGGAGTGAACTTCTTTTGACGGTCCAGCAGCTGGGGCAGGGAAATTTGCCTGCTAGAATCGGACGTCGGTGTACTGCTAGCAGAGTGGCCGCAAGTACTTGGCTGTGACACACCTAATTCTACACCTTCATTCCTCTCAGTGCAGGTTTCAGAGAGGACTGAAGGTATAGTGGGGTTGGAGATCCCAGCTGATGCGGTGCAAGGAGATGTCCGCTTTGTTCTTTGGTGTGGGTCTTTAAGGTAGGCTTGCCAACGAGCTGCATGGCAGGTCAACATATGTCTGATCAAGCATGTGGTGCCCAAGCGGCTGATGTTTTGGCCACGCGATATACGCTTGAGACATATGTTGCAAACAGCAGCTGTGCGATCTGATGCACTCGCCTCAAAAAAGGCCCACACCAAAGAACTTTTTGAATGACGGGCAGAGGCAGCGCCCTGCACAGGCGGAGCTCTGCGGTGTGATTCCGTCGGTGTGCTGCCCATACGCTGGCCACCCAAGGGCATCCTGCCTCGTTGGAGATGTGCCTCCTCCTCATCCTCCTCTTCCTCCTCTCTCCTATTAGGCACCCACGTGGAGTCAGTGACCTCATCATCCCCTCCCTCCTCATCACTGGAGCGAATCTGGCAGTATGCTGCAGCTGCTGGAGCATGACTGCCAGATTGGTGTCCTTCTTGAGCATCCCCTCTCTCTGCTCTCATGCTACTGCCTTCCTCTATCTGGGTATCATCATCAGATCCTTCGAAACGCTGGGCATCCTCCTGGAGCATGTACCCAACACTGTGCTCAAACAGTTCGGGGGACTCCTCAGGAGGAGGACATGGTGGGTCTAGGGAAGGATTGACTAATGAAGATAATGATATCAGAGAAGAGGACGCTTTGGCAGCTGCTTTGCCAGTACCCTGAGCCTGGGTGAGAGAGGATGAGGAGGATGAGGTGGGCTTGGTCATCCACTCTACCAAGTCTTCGGCATGATGTGGCTCAACATGTCCAGCTGTCGAAAAGAAGGACAAGCGTGTCCCATGGCCATGTGCTGATGACAATGCACCGCGTCCACGACCAGCACTGTTGTCCCCAGACACAGAGCCTGCTTGCCCTCTTTTTTTGCCTCCTGACTGTCTGCCTCTCCTTGTTTGCCTTCCAGACATTTTAATGGATGGCCTGCAGGGAGATGGGAAAAACAGCAATAAGGGCTACTTTCAGGTGTATACTGTGCAGGAGGCTTAGCAACAATGACACTGACACTGTCCCCTGCCTATCCTTTACTGTGTCCCTAAACACAAGGATTTGCCAAATGCTTCAGCAAGATTGGTTTAGCACAGAATAGCACACTGACAGTTTCCCTCACTGTCCTTCTCTGTCCCTACAAACAAGATTTAGCACAGAATAGCACACTGATAGTTTCCACGAGTGTCCTTCTCTGTCCCTAAACTCAAGGATTTCAAATATGGTTCAGCAAGATTGGTTTAGAACACAATAGCACACTGACAGTTTCCCTCACTGTACCTCTCTGTCCCTAAACTCAAGGATTTCAAATATGGTTCAGCAAGATTGGTTTAGAACAGAATAGCACACTGACACTTTCCCTCACTGTCCTTCTCTGTCCCTACAAACAAGGTTTAGCACAGAATAACACACTGACACTCTCCCTACCTATCCTTATTTGTCCCTAAACACAAGGAATCCAGGATTAGTAAAGGAAAAAAATGACACTGTCCCTGCCTATGCTTCTCTTTCCCTGCTCCGGAACACACTACACAAGGCCGCCGCGCTGGCGGCCTTATATAGTGTGGGGCGTGTACTAAACCCCCTCAGCAATAATTGGCCACAGGCATCCTGCCTGTGGCCAATCATTGCTCTCCTCGCTGCCGGCGCTGTGATTGGCTAAGCATGCGGGGTCACAGTGCATGCTTGGCCAATCACAGCGCCTGGATGACACTGCGATGGCGTAGTGCATTGTGGGCCGTTCGCGTCACTCGAATTTGGCGCGAACGGCCCAAATCGTTCGTTCTTCGTCGAACGATCGAACAGCCGATGTTCGAGTCAAACGTATGTTCGACTCGAACACAAAGCTCATCCCTAATCACATTCTTCATCATTTTCTCTATCCTCCATCACATCCTTAATTCTCCATCACATCCTCCATTATATCTTCGTCCTCCATTACATTCCTTATTCTCCATCACATCCTCCATCACATCCTTCTTCCTCCATCACATCCTTCATCACATCCTTCATCCTCCATCACATCCTACATTACATCCTTCATCCTCCATCACCTTCTCCATCTTCCATCACCTTCTCCATCCTCCATCACCTTCTCCATCCTCCATCACCTTCTCCATCTTCCATCACATCCTTCATCCTCCATCACATCCTCCATCACATCCTTCATCCTCCATCACCTTCTCCATCACATCCTCCATCACATCCTCCATCACATCCTCCATCACATCCTTCATCCTCCATCACCTTCTCCATCCTCCATCACCTTCTCCATCTTCCATCACATGCTCCATCCTCCATCACATTCTCCATCACATGCTCCATCCTCCATCACATTCTCCATCACATGCTCCATCCTCCATCACATCCTTCATCCTCCATCACCATCTCCATCTTCATCACATGCTCCATCCTCCATCACATCCTCCATCACCTTCTCGATCCTCCATCACCTTTTCCATCTTCCATCACATGCTCCATCCTCCATCACATCCTCCATCACATTCTCCATCACATGCTCCATCCTCCATCATATCCTTCATCACATGCTCCACCCTCCATCACATCCTCCATCACATCCTCCATCCTCCATCACCTTCTCCATCTTCCATCACATGCTCCATCCTCCATCACATCCTCCATCCTCCATCACATCCTTCGCCCTCCATCACATCCTTCATCCTCCATAACCTTCTCCATCCTCCATCACATCCTCCATCACATCCTTCGCCCTCCGTCACATCCTTCATCCTCCATCACATGCTCCATCACATCCTCCATCACATGCTCCATCCTCCATCACATCCTCCATCACATCCTCCATCACATCTTCCATCACATGCTCCATCCTCCATCACATCCTCCATCACATGCTCCATCCTCCATCACATGCTCCATCACATGCTCCATCCTCCATCACATCCTTTGCCCTCCATCACATCCTTCATTACATCCTCCGTCCTCCATCACATTCTTCATCATATTCTCCATCACATCCTCCATTATATCTTTGTCCTCCATCACATCCTTAATTCTCCATCACATCCTCCATCACATCCTTCGCCCTCCATCACATCCTTCATCCTCCATAACCTTCTCCATCCTCCATCACATCCTCCATCCTCCATCACATCCTTCGCCCTCCGTCACATCCTTCATCCTCCATCACATGCTCCATCACATCCTCCATCACATGCTCCATCCTCCATCACATCCTCCATCACATCCTCCATCACATGCTCCATCCTCCATCACATCCTCCATCACATACTCCATCCTCCATCACATCCTCCATCACATGCTCCATCACATGCTCCATCCTCCATCACATCCTTTGCCCTCCATCACATACTTCATTACATCCTCCGTCCTCCATCACATTCTTCATCATATTCTCCATCCTCCATCACATCCTTAATTCTCCATCACATCCTCCATTATATCTTCGTCCTCCATTACATTCCTTATTCTCCATCACATCCTCCATCACATCCTTCTTCCTCCATCACATCCTTCATCCTTCATCACATCCTTTATCCTCCATCACATCCCTTGTCCTCCATCACATCCCTTGTCCTCCATCACCTTCTCCATCCTCCATCACATCCTTCATCCTTCATCACATTCTCAATCCTCCATCACCCTTCGACCTTCATCATCTTCGCTAGGGATGAGCTCGGTGTTCGAGTCAAACATAGGTTCGACTCGAACATCGGCTGTTCGCGCGTTTGGCGAACAACGAACGATTTGGGCCGTTCGCGCCAAATTCGAGTGACGCGAACGGCCCACAATACACTGCGCCATCGCAGTGTAATCCCGGCGCTGTGATTGGCCAAGCATGCACTGTGACCCTGCATGCTTGGCCAATCACAGCGCCGGCAGCGAGGAGAGCAATGATTGGCCACAGGCCTGTGGCCAATTATAGCTGAGGGGGTTTAGTACACGCCCCACACTATAAAAGGCCGCCAGCGCGGCGGCCTCGTATAGTGTGTTCCGGAGCAGGGAAAGTGAAGGATAGGCAGGGGACAGTGTCAAATCTATTCTTTGCTAAACCTTGTGTGCAGGGAGAGAGAAGGATAGGCAGGGAGAGTGTCAGTGTCATATTCTTTGCTAAACCTTGTGTGCAGGGAGAGAGAAGGATAGGCAGGGAGAGTGTCAGTGTCATATTCTTTGCTAAACCTTGTGTGCAGGGAGAAAGAAGGATAGGCAGGGGACAGTGTCAGTGTCATTGTTGCTAAGCCTCCTGCACATTATACACCTGAAGTTAGCCCGTATTGCTGCTTTTTCCTGGTGTGTTACACCAACAGGATTTTGCGGCACTTACAGCGGGCGGAGTGTGCCTCCTGACCATATTACACCTGAACTTAGCCTGTATTGCTGCTTTTCATGGTGTGTTACACCAACAGGATTTTGCGGCACTTACAGCGGGCGGAGTGTGCCTCCTGACCATATTACACCTGAAGTTAGCCTGTATTGCTGCTTTTTCCTGGCGTGTTACACCAACAGGATTTTGCGGCACTTACAGCGGGCGGAGTGTGCCTCCTGACCATATTACACCTTAACTTAGCCTGTATTGCTGCTTTTTCCTGGTGTGTTACACCAACAGGATTTTGCGGCACTTACAGCGGGCGGAGTGTGCCTCCTGACCATATTACACCTTAACTTAGCCTGTATTGTTGCTTTTCCCATTTCCCTGCAGGCCATTAGAATGTCTGGAAGGCTAACAAGGAGAGGCAGACAGTCAGGAGCCAAAAAAAGAGGGCAAGCAGGCTCTGTGTCTAGAGACAACAGTGCTGGTCGTGGACGCGGTGCATCGCCATCAGCACGTGGCCATGGGACACGCTTGTCCTTCTTTTCGGCAGCTGGACGTGTTGAGCCGCATCATGCCGAAGACTTGGTAGAGTGGATGACCAAGCCCTCCTCATCCTCCTCATCCTCTCTCACCCAGGCTCAGGGTACTGGCAAAGCAGCTGCCAAAGCGTCCTCTTCCCTGGTATCAATGTCATCATCAGTCACTCCTTCCCTAGACCAACCATGTCCTCCTGAGGAGTCCCCCGAACTGTTTGAGCACAGTGTTGGGTACATGCTCCAGGAGGATGCCCAGCGTTTCGAAGTGTCTGATGATGATACCCAGCTAGAGGAAGGCAGTAGCGTGAGAGCAGAGAGAGGGGATGCTCAAGAAGGACACCAATCTGGCAGTCATGTTCCAGCAGCTGCAGCATACTGCCAGATTGGCTCCAGTGATGAGGAGGGAGGGGATGATGAGGTCACTGACTCCACGTGGGTGCCTAATAGGAGAGAGGAGGAGGAGGAGGAGGAGGATGAGGAGGAGGCACATCTCCAACGAGGCAGGATGCCCTCGGGGGGCCAGCGTAAGGGCAGCACACCGACGGAATCACACCGCAGAGCCCTGCCTGTGCAGGGCGCTGCCTCTGCCCATTATTCAAAAAGTTCTTTGGTGTGGGCCTTTTTTGAGGCGAGTGCATCAGATCGCACAGCTGCTGTTTGCAACATATGTCTCAAGTGTATATCGCGTGGCCAAAACATCACCCGCTTGGGCACCACATGCTTGACCAGACATATGTTGACCTGCCATGCAGCTCGTTGGCAAGCCTACCTTAAAGACCCACACCAAAGAACAAAGCTGACCTCTTCTTGCACCGCATCAGCTGGGATCTCCAACCCCACTATACCTTCAGTCCTCTCTGAAACCTGCACTGAGAGGAATGAAGGTGTAGAATTAGGTGTATCACAGCCAAGTTGTCACGTACCTAGCGGTGATGAGCCCGGACTTGCAGAGGAAGGCCTCCCTTACGGCTCCCACCAGCGGCCCCTGGTAAGGTAACAGCAGGCGCGGAGGTAGGAGGGGTACGAGTGCCTGGCAGGATCAACCAAGGTGAAGGTAGGTATGCAGACTTGGTAGGCACACTGGAACACAGCAGGTCGAACTGGAATCAGGAACACTCAGCAAACTGGAATCGTTCAGCAGACGGGACCGGAACCAGGAACACAGGAACTCAGCAAACTGGATCAGCTTAGCAGACTGGACCGGAACCAGGAACACAGGAACTCAGCAGACTGGATCAGCTTAGCAGACTGGACTGGAACCAGGAACACAGGAACTCAGCAAACTGGATCAGCTTAGCAGACTGGACCGGAACTAGGAACAGTGAGCTTGGTCAGACAAGCCGGGTCGGTTAACTGGCTGGCAGCAAGGTACAGAGGGATCAGACAGAGGAGAGGTCACAACAAGCCAGGGGTCGGATGCAGGCAGAAAACTGGAGAAGTCACAGGCAGGCCGGGTCAAACACAGGTAAGTCTTCAGATCAGGTTTTCAGGTACTCAACGCTGTAGAGCAGACAGCAGGGACTGTCTGCGATTGACAGGTTTAAATAGCCCCTCTGACGCCACCTGCAGGGCGGAGCATGCGCAACCGAGAATCAGGAAGACCAGGACGCCTGCTTCTGGCAGGACCTCCATGACATTGCCCCCCCCAAGGGGCAGCCTCCGGATGCCCATCCGGGCAAACTTCTCAGGGTGAGATCTCTTGAAGGACTGCACCAGGCTTCTAGCATGGATGTTCTCCTCAGGCTCCCAAGAGTTTTCTTCGGGTCCGTAGCCCTTCCACTTAATCAGGAATTGGTTCTGGTTATTCCTTCTTCTAAAATCCATAATGGCTTCCACTTCGAATTCCTCCTCCCCGTCTACAATGACAGGATCAGGGAGAGCCGGACTTCGGCCTGGAAATGGGTTGGGAACCGAGGGCTTCAGCAGAGATACATGGAAGACCGGATGGATCTTGAGGGAGTCAGGGAGCTCCAGTTCATAAGCCACTTCATTGATTTTCCTTTTGACTGGAAACGGCCCTAAGAATTTGGGGCCCAGTTTCTTAGAGGGACATGCCATCCTCAAGTTTAAAGTGGATAACCATACTTGGTCGCCGGGTGCCAGCATTAATTCACCCCGTCTCTTCCTGTCAAAAATTGTTTTGTTGTGTTCCTGAGTCTTGGTCATGGTTTCCTGCAGAAGTTGGTTGTTGGATGAAAAGAAGTTCAACTTTTCCTGGACTGTGGGCACCATACATTCAGGAAGGGAATTGGGCAGGAATGTAGGATGGAAACCGTAGTTTGCGAAGAATGGGGACTGCTTGGTAGCGGAATGCGTAGAGTTGTTATAGGCAAACTCGGCCAATGGGAGCAGGGAAACCCAGTCATTCTGAGCGAATGAAGAGAAGCAGCGCAGGTACTGCTCAAGGGTCTGGTTAGTCCTCTCAGTCTGTCCATTGGTCTGGGGATGGTAAGCAGAGGAAAGTGACAATTCTATCTCCAGAGCCTTGCAGAGGGATCTCCAAAACCGGGAGGTAAATTGTACCCCTCGGTCGGAGACAATATTGGCTGGTACCCCGTGGAGTCTGACGACCTCTCTGATGAACACCTGTGCAGTTTCGGGAGCTGAGGGAGTCCCCTTCATGGGAATGAAATGTGCCATCTTGGATAGACGGTCTACTATCACGAAGATAGTGGTGTGACTCTCAGCCGGAGGCAACTCGACGATAAAGTCGATGGACAGCATTTTCCAGGGTCTGTCTGGGACGGGTAGGGGTCTCAGTAGTCCCCAGGCCTTGGATTTGTAACCCTTGTTTCGGGTACAAACTATGCAGGACTCCACAAACTTCCTACAGTTCTCGCGGAGCCGAGGCCACCAAAAGGTACGCTGTACCAAGTCGGTGGTCTTGGCAACGCCAAAGTGCCCGGCAAGGGCATGGTCGTGGCAGAGTTCCAGTACGGTTATTCTCAGCTCTTCAGGTACGTAGATCCTGTTCTGGTACCAAAACAGCCCATATTTGGCCTGCAATTCCGGTTCGGAGGGGAGTCTCTGCCCAGTGGAGGCTTGCTTGATCCGGGAGAGTAGGTCTTCCTGAAGCAGAAGGAAGTTTCCAGGAGCAAGAATGGTGTCTGGAGGAGAGGTTTCTTTAGACTTATGGAACATCCGAGAGAGGGCATCGGGCTTAATGTTCTTGGAACCGGGACGGTAAGTGACATGGAAGGAGAACCGGGAGAAGAAGAGCGCCCACCTGGCTTGTCGTGGTTTTAGCCTTTTCGCTGCCTTCAGGTACTCCAGGTTCTTGTGGTCGGTGAATATCAGAATCGGGTGGGCAGCCCCCTCCAACAGATAACGCCACTCCTCTAATGCGGACTTGATCGCCAGCAATTCCCGATCCCCCACGTCGTAGTTCCTCTCTGCCGCAGATAACTTGCGAGAGAAAAAAGCTACTGGGTGGAGCAAGGCTCTGGTCCCCTGTCTTTGGGACAGTATTGCTCCTACCGCAATTTCCGAGGCGTCTACCTCCAGGACGAATGGTAATGAGGAATCTGGGTGCTTCAAGATAGAGGCAGAGGTAAAGAGACCCTTCAGGGCCTCAAAGGCCTTTTGGGCCTCAGGGGACCAGTGGAAACGGATCCCTTGTTTGGTCAGCTGGGTGATGGGTGCGATGATGGCTGAGAACCCTCTGATGAATTTGCGGTAGAAGTTGGCGAATCCAACGAAACGTTGGATCCCCTTCTTGTCCACCGGGACTGGCCAGTCCAGGATTGCAGCAATCTTTTGAGGGTCCATCTTGATGCCCTCGCTGGAGATAATTAGTCCCAAGAACGATATACTTTCCAGCTCAAATTCACACTTCTCGGCCTTCGCATACAGGCCGTGCTGGCGAAGCCGAGCCAACACACTTCTGACGTGCCTGCGGTGGGAATCAAGGGAGGAAGAAAAAATTAGTATATCGTCTAGGTAGACAATGACAAAGAGATCTAGGAAGTCCCGGAGCACATCGTTAATGAAATACTGGAAAGTGGCAGGGGCGTTGCACAACCCGAAGGGCATTACCCGGTACTCGAAATGTCCGAATCGGGTGCGGAAAGCGGTCTTCCACTCATCCCCCTCCTTGATGCGGACCAGATTGTAGGCTCCGCGGAGATCAAGTTTGGTAAAAATGATGGCTGTTCCCAGTCTCTGAAATAGTTCCGGTACCAAGGGGAGAGGGTAGCGTTTTTTTACTGTGATTTTATTTAATTCACGATAGTCCACACAGGGTCGAAGGGTATGATCCTTCTTCTCTACGAAAAAGATGCCTGCACCGGCTGGAGATGTAGACGGACGAATGAACCCTTTCTGTAGGTTTTCATCGATATAGTCTTTTAGTGCCTCCTGTTCTACCTCTGTTAACGGGAAGATCCTGCCAAACGGAATTGCCGCTCCGGGAAGTAGGTCAATGGGGCAATCATAGGCCCGATGAGGTGGTAGAGTCTCTGCCCCTTGTTTGCTAAACACATCAAGAAAGTCATGGTAGACCTCAGGGATGGATTGCCGTATTCCAGCCTCCGTATTGATACATAAGAGGGTGGCCGGCCCAGGGGTTTTGAGTGTCCCGCAGGATTGCTGGCAGTAAGGAGAAGAAAAGGTCACCAACCCCGTGGCCCAGTTGATGGTAGGGTTGTGGACCTGTAGCCAAGGTATACCAAGGATCACAGGGAACAATGGGGAAGAGATAATGTCCAGGCGTAAGTATTCTTGGTGGGTTCCGGAGATGGTGGAGATGGTAGCGGGTAAAGGGGCGGTCTCTTGGACCACTGGTCCAGACTTAATGATGGACCCATCAGCCAAATGCACACATAGTCCATGGGTCTTGGTGACAAGAGGGATCTGGTGCTTGATGGCAAAGGCTGAGTCCATAAAGCAGCTGCAAGCCCCGGAATCAATAATAGCGGGCACTTGCAGAGTCCTTCCTGGGAGCTGTAACGAGACAGAGAGAGCAAGGTGAGATGTGGACTTGGCCTGTGGGTTGGTAGTGTCAGAAGATACTGAAAGACACTTACGAAGTTTCAGGGGACAATTTATAACGAAGTGTCCGGGTTCCCCGCAGTACAGGCACAGATTGTTCACTTGGCGACGTTGGCGTTCCTGTTGGGAGAGGGGAGGACGAAGCACTCCGAGCTGCATGGGCTCGGGTATGTCAGATGTAGCGGCTGGAGGTGCAACAGGTGCTGGGTGCAGATGGCTGGGAGCCCGGGGAAGCATCCAGGTCGGGCGGGAGAAGCCCGTGGACCTCTCAGCCCTTCGTTCCCTGAGACGTCGGTCGATCTGGATTGTTAAGTCAATTAGTGAATTCAGGGTTGGTGGTATGCCAACCCTAGCGAGCTCGTCCTTCAGAGGGTCGGACAGACCTATGCGGAACTGATGGCGGAGGGCGGCGTCATTCCAACTGGTATCTGCGCTCCACCGTCTAAATTCCGCTACGTAGTCCTCTGCTGCTCTGCGCCCCTGCTGAAGGGTGCGCAAGGCGGTCTCTGCGGTTACTGAGAGCTGGGAATCTTCATATAGCTGAGCCATGGCGTCGAAGAAGGCAGTAAGGTTGTTTAACGCCATATCTTTCCGTTCCAAGAGACGGTGGGCCCAGCTCTGAGGGTCTCCGGAAAGCAGGGACATCACAAAGCCCACCTTGGTGGCTTCCAAGGAGAAGGTGCGAGGCTGCAGAGCGAAGTAGAGTTCGCAGGAATTACGAAAAGCCCTAAACTTGCTTCGATCCCCGGAGAATCTTTCGGGTGTAGGGACCCTGGGCTCCGGAGGAAGCATGACAACTGTGGGTGAGGATCCTGCCCCAGCAGTGGAGGTAGAGGTATGGGATCCCCCTTGGGCTCCAGAGGGGTTGGAGAGGACCTGCACTTGTTCTTCCAGATGGGTGTAGCCTTGCTGGAGGTTCTTGACCGCTTCAGCCAATCCTGCCAGGTGCCGACATAGTTCCTCCATAGGTGAGGCTCCCTGCTCGGGCTCAGACATGGCTGTCTGCTACTGTCACGTACCTAGCGGTGATGAGCCCGGACTTGCAGAGGAAGGCCTCCCTTACGGCTCCCACCAGCGGCCCCTGGTAAGGTAACAGCAGGCGCGGAGGTAGGAGGGGTACGAGTGCCTGGCAGGATCAACCAAGGTGAAGGTAGGTATGCAGACTTGGTAGGCACACTGGAACACAGCAGGTCGAACTGGAATCAGGAACACTCAGCAAACTGGAATCGTTCAGCAGACGGGACCGGAACCAGGAACACAGGAACTCAGCAAACTGGATCAGCTTAGCAGACTGGACCGGAACCAGGAACACAGGAACTCAGCAGACTGGATCAGCTTAGCAGACTGGACTGGAACCAGGAACACAGGAACTCAGCAAACTGGATCAGCTTAGCAGACTGGACCGGAACTAGGAACAGTGAGCTTGGTCAGACAAGCCGGGTCGGTTAACTGGCTGGCAGCAAGGTACAGAGGGATCAGACAGAGGAGAGGTCACAACAAGCCAGGGGTCGGATGCAGGCAGAAAACTGGAGAAGTCACAGGCAGGCCGGGTCAAACACAGGTAAGTCTTCAGATCAGGTTTTCAGGTACTCAACGCTGTAGAGCAGACAGCAGGGACTGTCTGCGATTGACAGGTTTAAATAGCCCCTCTGGCACCACCTGCAGGGCGGAGCATGCGCAACCGAGAATCAGGAAGACCAGGACGCCTGCTTCTGGCAGGACCTCCATGACACAAGTACTTGCGGGCACTCTGCTAGCAGTGCACCGACGTCCGATTCTAGCAGGCAAATTTCCCTGCCCCAGCTGCTGGACCGTCGAAAGAAGTTCACTCCCAGCCATCCACATGCCCAGCGGTTGAATGCTAGCTTGGCTAAATTGCTAGCGCTTCAACTGCTGCCTTTTCAGTTGGTAGACTCGGCCCCCTTCCGTGAGTTTGTGCAATGTGCGGTTCCTCAGTGGCAGGTTCCCAAACGCCACTTTTTCTCACGGAAGGCGAGTCCGGCTCTCTACCGGCATGTGGAAGGCAATGTCTTGGCCTCGCTGGACAGGGCGGTCAGCGGTAAGGTGCATATTACCGCTGACTCATGGTCCAGCAGGCATGGACAGGGACGTTACCTTTCTTTCACGGCCCATTGGGTCACTCTTTTGGCAGCTGGGAAGGATGCAGGACAAGGTGCAGTAGTGTTGGAGGTTGTTCCACCGCCACGCCTCCAAAATGCTACTACTGGTTGTGACACACCTCTCTCCTCCACCCCCTCCTCTTCTTCTTCCTCCGTGGCCTCTTCCTGTGCTTTGTCCTCGGAACCAGCGGTGCTCCGTAGGCGTTCAAGGGGCTACGCAAGTACGCAGGCAAAAAGATGCCATGCCGTGCTTGCGCTGGTGTGTTTGGGGGACAGGAGCCACACTGGGGCAGAGGTCCTGTCTGCTCTGCAGGGGCAGGCCGAGAGGTGGTTGACACCACGCCAGCTTAAGCCAGGAATGGTGGTTTGCGACCATGGCACCAACCTCCTCTCCGCTCTCCGACAGGGACAACTGACCCATGTGCCCTGTGTGGCTCACGTCCTTAACCTGGTGGTGCAGCGGTTCTTGGGCAGGTACCCGGGCTTACAGGATGTCCTGAGGCAGGCCAGGAAAGTCTGTGTGCATTTCCGCAGATCTTATAATGCCAGTGCTCGCCTGGCTGAGCTGCAAAAGGAGTTGAACCTGCCCAAGAACCGCCTTATATGTGACATGCCCACCAGGTGGAACTCAACGTTGGCCATGCTGCAGCGGCTGCACACGCAGCAGAGGGCCATCAATGAGTACCTGTGCGACTACGGCACCAGGACAGGGTCAGGGGAGCTCAGGTTTTTTTCACCACGCCAGTGGGGCATGATCAGGGATGCATGCACTGTCCTGGCACCATTTGAGGAGGCCACGAGGATGGTGAGCAGTGACAGTGCATGCATCAGTGACACTGTACCTCTTGTCCACCTGTTGGAACATACGCTGCGTGGAATAATGGACAGGGCACTTGAGGCAGAACAGAGGCAGGAAGAGGAGGACTTCCTTGCCTCTCAAGGCCCCCTTTACCCAGACAGTGTTCCTTCTGTCCCACCCATCGCACAGGAAGAAGAGGAGGAGGAGGAGGAGGATTGTGTCAGCATGGAGGTGGAGCCTGGCACTCAGCATCATCAGCAGCAGTCTTTTAGGGATGATTTACAGTCCCAAGAAACCAGTGGACTTGTACGTGGCTGGGAGGAGGTGGCTGCGGATCATGTCGTCCTTAGTGACCCAGAGGACTCCGGACTGAATGCCTCAGCTAACCTACGCTGCATGGCCTCCCTGATCCTGCAAAGTCTGCGGAAGGATCCTCGTATTCTTCGGATCAAGGAGAGGGACCATTACTGGCTGGCCACTCTCCTTGATCCACGGTACAAGGGTAAGGTTGCGGACCTTATCTTACCGTCGCAGAGGGAGCAGAGGATGAGACAACTCCGGGAGGCCTTGCAGAAAGGTCTGTGCAACACGTTCCCAGAGACTGGGAGGTTACAAACTCCTGGTCCTGGACAACGAGTTGCTGAGGCTTCGGTCAGTCAAAGAAGGAGCGGTGGGGAAGGTGGCCGTCTGACCGAAGCGTTCAGACAATTCTTTAGTCCGCAGCCCCAAGGTATGATCGGTTCCAGCAACCATCGCCAGCGTCTGATATACATGGTGCAGGAATACCTAGGGGCAAGGTCAGACTTGGACACCTTCCCCACCGAAAATCCTCTGGCTTACTGGGTCTTGAGGATGGATCACTGGCCAGAGCTTGCACAGTATGCAATTGAGCTACTGGCCTGTCCTGCATCCAGCGTTCTTTCAGAACGCACATTCAGTGCTGCTGGAGGATTTGTCACGGATCACAGGGTGCGCCTGTCCACCGACTCGGTTGATCGACTGACCTTCATAAAGATGAACCAGTCTTGGATCACCACCAGCTACCAAACACCTGAAGCTGATATAACAGACTAATTTATTTTCAAATGTCACATCCCTTCAAGACTGATGCTGATGCTGAGAGACTGTCCTGTTATGTTGACTGACTATCCTCCTCCTCCTCAATGATCCGATTGACGATGATAGCTTGGAAGAACATTTTTGTTTCTGGGTGCCGCCACCAGTGGCTAAGGCCCAATTTTTCAGCCCCTGTTTAACAGGGGTGTGTTATTACAATTTTTTATGCAATGCTTTGCAGCAGGGCTCATTCCTGCACTCCAACTAGAGTATCTGGGAGTGGTTGCAGTGTCGTGGCACCAGCACCAGTGGCTAAGGCCCAATTTTTCAGCCCCTGTTTAACAGGGGCGTGTAATTACAATTTTTGATGCAATACTTTGCAACAGGGCTCATTGCTGTGCTCCAAGTACAGTATCTGTGAGGGGTTGCAGTGTTGTGGCACCTGTGCCTAAGGCCCAATTTTTCTACCCCTGTTCAACAGGGGCATGCAATTACAATTCTTGATCTAATAATTCACAGCAGGGCCCATTCATGCGCCCACCAAGACTAACTGTGAGGGCTCACAGTGTTGTGGCAACACCACCACCACCACCAAAGGCCCAATTTTTCAGCCCCTGTTCAACAGGGGCATGTAATTACAATTCTTGATGTAATAATTCACAGCAGGGCCCATTCATGCGCCCACCAAGAGTAACTGTGAGGGCTCACAGTGTTGTGGCAACACCAACATGTAAGGGGCAAATTTCAGCTGAGTATATACGGCAGGCCCCTACTTTCAAACATCCAACTTACAAACGACTCCTCCTTGCAAACGGAAGGATACAACAGGAAGTGAGAGGAAATCTACCCCTAGGAAGGCAAATTCTCTCCTGTAAGGCCTTGTACACACGGCCGAGATTCTCGTTGAAAAAAAATGTCGTTTTTTTTTGACGAGATTCTTGGACAAGAAACTTGTCCCGGCCGAGTGTACACACGCTCGTTTCAAAGAACCCGCTGTTCTTTGAATGGAGCGTACGCGGTGACGTCATCGACTACGACGAGCATGCACTCGTCACATTCGATGCCGTCGCCGCCATCTTGGTATACCCTACGTATGCCTATGAAGCTACCGCGCATGCGTCAAATTCATTTCGAACATGTGCGGGCTTCCGGGAGGACAGGTAAGTGTACACACACTCACTTTTCTCGTCGAGAAACATGCCGAGGAGAATCTCGACGAGAAAATAGAGAGCAGGTTCTCTATTTTCTATTTTCTCGTCGAGGTTTCTTGTCGGTTTTCTCGACGAGAAACCCGATAGCCGCGTACACACGACCGATTTACTCTGCAAGACCTCTCTGCCAGCATGTTTCTTGCTGGTTCTTGCCGAGAAAATCGGTCGTGTGTACGAGGCCTAATGCCCCGTACACACGATCGTTTTTAATGTCATTTTTTAAACCAACGTTTTTCTCCTCGTTTTTTTTCATGTTTCCTCTCAAGCCTGCCTTGCGTACACACCATCATTAAAAAAAATGATCAAGCAAAGCGCAGTGACGTTCAACACGTACGACGGCACTATAAAGGGGTGTGACAGCAGGAAGGTAAAGTCACCTGGTTGCATCCAGGGGGGTAGATATATTTCGCCCAGATTCAGGCTTTACGCTGACTTATACAACTAGGTGGAGAGTTGTATAAGCCCAGCTAAGGCTAGTGGGCTCATGGATGACTCATACCTCTAGGGAGAGTGTGGGGCGTCGTGCAGACAGAGATGAGGAGACCAGCTGAACCTTGTCAGCTCATTTAGGCCTCTATAAGAACTCCCAGCTTCATTAGATGTTAGCTCATGCCTGGAACCAGACCTGTGTGGACTGTCTAGGGAGAGTGAACCCCTGTGCGGTGAGGCAAAGCCTGTGTGGCTATTTGTTTGGACTTTTACTAAACCAGGGACTTAGGGACTAGGACAGCACTAGGCTGATCCCAGTTGTTAGTTAGGAAACCTGTATGTTTAGTCAGAGGTCAAGTTGACCAGGATTTATTTTGTTTATATGTTTCTTTTGGCTTTGCTGTGTTTTGTCACTGTAAATAGAAAATAAACCGCACCTTTTTGATTTTGAAAACCACAACCTCCGTTTGCTGGGCCTGTTTTGTGTGGGGAGCCCATCCCGGGGGGTCACACACACCCGCTGCCGAGCTAACCCCCTCACAGTTGGTGGAGAACCAGTGGCAGTTTTTTTTTAAGCCAGCATGGAGGAGATACTGAAGCAGCTGGCTCTAGCAAATGCCAATCAACAGCAGACAAATGCAGGTTTGCAAAAGAGCCTTGCAGCTCAACAACAGAGCCTTGCAGCCCAGCAGCAAGCTCATCAACAGAGCCTTGCAGCCCAGCAGCAGACAAACGCAACTTTGCAACAGAGTCTGGAGGCTCAGCAACGAGCCCAGCAGCAATCTGAGGCCCGCTTCATAGACCTGTTGCAGAAGCAAGAGCAGAGACTACAACAACAGATGGAAGCAGTAATGCAGCAACGTCCGCAGACCAGTGAGGAAAGCCGTCCCACTAATACCGCGTCCTTTGGGGTGAGTCGTTTATTGACAAAAATGACTGGAGAGGATGATCCAGAGGTATTTTTGACCACATTTGAAAGGACCGCTGAAAGAGAAAAGTGGCCTGAAGAGCAGTGGGCTGGACTGGTGGCTCCTCTGTTAACTGGTGAATCGCAGAAGGCTTACTATGACCTAGAGCCTAACCAAGCAAAAGACTATGTGATGCTAAAAGCTGAAATATTGGCAAGGCTGGGTGTCACCCAGGCTGTCCGGGCTCAGCGTGTGCATAACTGGACTTTCCAGCTTGGAAAACCCCCCAGGTCTCAAATGTATGATCTCATTCACCTGAGCAGAAAGTGGCTACAGCCAGAGACTTTGTCCGCACCAAAGATTGTGGAACGTGTTGTAATGGATCGGTTTTTGAGAGCTCTTCCTACTGCCATCCAAAAGTGGGTAAGCCATGGAGACCCAGAGACGGCCGATGGTCTTGTGGATCGTGTGGAGAAATACTTGGCTACAGAGAACCTGACGGCCTCTTCCAGAGACACTCGGACTTTCCACCCTAAGACCAGACCATCCCCGGGGGCGGATGAGAGGATTCCAAGGGGTAAGGGTGGAGAGAGTGAGAGGGTGGGAGCTCTACCCCAAGTTTGGCGAGAACAGCCTGGGAAATCAGCGGCTCAAGAGGCGGCAAGAAGGATCGTTTGCTACCGCTGCCGGCAAGCGGGACATATTGCAGCCAATTGCCCGGTTGTGGAGGAACCCATGCAGTGTGACTTTCTGACGGGCAGACGTCAGTCGCTGTGTGCGACAGTCGCATGCACTGCCATTCGAGGAACTGAGAAACATTTATGCAAAATGTGTGTTAATGGTAGAAATGTTGTGGTATTGCTGGATTCAGGTAGCCTTGTGACCCTGATAAAGGCTGAGTTAGTTAAAACAGAGGTCTCTGGGAATAGCAAGGTAGCTGTTATTTGTGTGCATGGGGACACCCGAGAGTATCCAGTGACTACAGTGTGTTTCGAGACCCCCAAAGGTACCCTCTCTCATCCAGTGGGCTTAGTATCTCAGTTACCGCATGACGCCATTGTGGGAAGGGATTTTCCGAAGTTCTGGGAACTGTGGGATGATCCTGAGCCCCTCACTGGTGCCCCTATGTACCAGGAATGTGATAGCCAGAACTCCCCTGAGAGTGGTGAGGACTCTCCGGAATTTCCCTTATCAGTATTGGCAGGGGAGACTCAAGAAACTGGAGAGGAGCCCACCTCCTCAGACGAAAACCTACCGTCTGTGGAGTTTTCTGATCTTGAGGTTCACAGGGAAAACTTTGCCACAGAACAGTTGAAAGACCCCGCCCTAATAAAGGCACGGGAAAACGTAGTGAAAATAGATGGCGAGTTAGTGAACCCAGATAATACCTGCACTTACCCATACTTCAGCGTAGAGAAGGACCTACTGTATCGGGTGGCAAAAAGGGCCGAAGAAACCGTTGAGCAGCTTGTGGTGCCCAAACCTTACAGGAAGTTGGTGTTGGAGTTGGCCCATGGGCACATTCTTGGAGGTCATCTGGGGACAGAGAAAACCCGAGAGAGGGTATTACAGAGATTCTATTGGCCGGGGGTGATGAAGGACGTAGAAAATTATTGTTCCTCCTGCCCTGTGTGTCAGAGGTTGGCCCCGATGCCACATTTCCGTAGCCCGCTGGTCCCTCTACCCATCATTGAGGTCCCGTTTGAGAGGATCGCCATGGATTTGGTAGGTCCTATAATCAAGTCCGCTAGGGGGCACCAGTACATATTAGTTATAATGGACTATGCCACCCGTTATCCAGAAGCGATCCCTCTCCGAAATACCTCGGCCAAAACCATAGCCAAAGAGCTATCTCTTGTTTTTAGCCGGGTGGGTATTTGTAAAGAACTGCTTACGGACCAAGGTACACCCTTTATGTCCCGGGTTATGAAAGAGCTGTGTAAATTGTTCAAAGTGACGCAATTGCGTACGTCTGTGTATCACCCCCAAACCGATGGGCTGGTTGAAAGATTCAACAAAACCCTAAAACAAATGTTGAAGAAAGTGGTGGATAGAGATGGAAAGGATTGGGACTGTTTACTTCCTTATTTGATGTTTGCTATTAGGGAGGTGCCCCAATCCTCTACGGGATTCTCCCCCTTTGAGTTACTGTATGGGAGACACCCAAGAGGGCTGTTGGATATTGCCAAGGAAACTTGGGAAAGTGAGAGTTCTCCCCACAGGAGTGTGATTGAGCATGTCGCCCTGATGCAAGATCGAATTGCACAGGTAATGCCCATCGTGAAGGAACATTTGGCCCAAGCGCAGTTGGCACAGCAGAGAGTGTACAACCGTGGAGCCAAGACCCGTACCTTTTCCCCGGGGGATAGGATATTGGTACTTGTCCCTACGGTTGAAAGTAAATTCCTTGCCAAATGGCAAGGCCCCTACGAGATAATGGAAAAAGTGAGCGAAGTGAATTACAAGGTCAGACAACCAGGAAGGCGAAAGCCCGAACAGATCTATCACGTTAATCTGTTGAAAGCCTGGAGGGATAGAGAGTCCCTAGTCGCAGACACTTGGTCACCAGCTCAAACTGGTTGCGTGATTCCTGAGGTTGGAATAGCAGCCACCTTGTCACAACCCCAACAACAGGAGGTTAAGGAGTTTGTGCTTCGCAACAAGGAGGTATTCTCTGAGCTGCCGGGACAAACATCTGGGGTAGAGCATGACATCATTACCCCGCCCGGTGAAAGGGTGAAGTTAAAACCCTATCGGATCCCAGAGGCTCGACGGGAGGCAATACGGGAGGAAGTACAGAAAATGCTGAACTTAGGGGTGATAGAGGAGTCCCAAAGTGATTGGTCTAGTCCCATCGTGTTGGTGCCTAAACCGGATGGGAGCTGGCGATTTTGTAACGATTTTCGTCAGTTGAACAAAGTTACAAAATTTGACACCTACCCCATGCCACGTATAGATGAGTTGATCGACCGGCTGGGAACAGCCCGATACATGACGACTCTTGACCTCACAAAAGGGTATTGGCAAATCCCCCTGGCCAAGTCGGCCAAAGAGAAAACCGCATTTGTAACCCCAGACGGGGCGTTCCAATATAAAAGAATGCCGTTCGGGTTACAGAATGCGCCGGCCACATTCCAGCGGAAAATGGACCAGATGCTGAGGCCCCATCGGAAGTATGCTGCGGCTTACCTGGATGACGTAATTGTCCATAGCACAGATTGGGCCTCACATCTGCCAAAAGTGCAAGCAGTCCTGGACTCTGTTCGGGAAGCGGGGTTTACGGCTAACCCCAAGAAGTGTACCATTGGGCAGGAGGAGGCCAAATATCTTGGGTACACCATTGGGAGGGGAGTAATAAAACCCCAACTCAACAAAGTCGAGGCCATCCAGAGTTGGCCACGTCCCAACAGCAAGAAGCAGGTACGAGCCTTTCTGGGAATCGCTGGGTATTATCGGCGATTCATTCCCCACTTTGCTTCGAAGGCTGTGCCCCTAACCAACCTGACGAAGGGGAAAGGGTCGGTCATGATTAAATGGACCCCCGAGGCTGAGGCAGCATTCCAATTCTTGAAACAAGCCTTATGTAGCCAGCCAGTGTTGTACTCACCCGACTTCTCTAAAGACTTTGTCGTACAAAGTGATGCGTCAGATGTGGGGTTAGGAGCAGTATTGTCCCAGGTCTGGAACGGGGAAGAGCACCCAGTCATTTACCTCAGCAGGAAATTGAAGTCCCATGAGGTAAATTACGCCACCGTTGAAAAGGAGTGTTTAGCGGTGAAGTGGGCTCTAGATTCCCTTCGGTACTACCTGCTAGGTAGGCACTTTGACATGGTTACGGATCACGCTCCGTTAAAGTGGATGGCTCAAAACAAGGAAACAAATAGAAGAGTGAATAGGTGGTTCCTGGCCCTCCAGGAATTCAACTTCACAGTAAAGCATCGCCCTGGTGTTCAAATGGGGAATGTGGATGCTTTGTCTCGAGTACATGAATGCCTGATTGCTGGTGTTCCAACCCCGAGGTTAAAACAAGAGGGGGGGGGTATGTGACAGCAGGAAGGTAAAGTCACCTGGTTGCATCCAGGGGGGTAGATATATTTCGCCCAGATTCAGGCTTTACGCCGACTTATACAACTAGGTGGAGAGTTGTATAAGCCCAGCTGAGGCTAGTAGGCTCATGGATGACTCATACCTCTAGGGAGAGTGTGGGGCGTCGTGCAGACAGAGATGAGGAGACCAGCTGAACCTTGTCAGCTCATTTAGGCCTCTATAAGAACTCCCAGATTCATTAGATGTTAGCTCATGCCTGGAACCAGACCTGTGTGGACTGTCTAGGGAGAGTGAACCCCTGTGCGGTGAGACAAAGCCTGTGTGGCTATTTGCTTGGACATTTACAACCAGGGACTTAGGGACTAGGACAGCACTAGGCTGATCCCAGTTGTTAGTTAGAAAACCTGTATGTTTAGTCAGAGGTCAAGTTGACCAGGATTTATTTTGTTTATATGTTTCTTTTGGCTTTGCTGTGTTTTGTCACTGTAAATAGAAAATAAACCGCACCTTTTTGATTTTGAAAACCACAACCTCCGTTTGCTGGGCCTGTTTTGTGTGGGGAGCCCATCCCGGGGGTCACACACACCCGCTGCCGAGCTAACCCCCTCACAGGGGAAGTTCCGTTAGTAAAGTTTGTTGAGCGACGATTCGCGCTTTTCAGTCCGTTACTGTGTAATGAATGTGCTATCTCCATTACGAACGCTAGTTTTACCAGAACGAGCGCTCCCGTCTCATACTTGATTCTGAGCATGCACGTTTTTTTTCACGTCGTGAAAGCATACACACTATCGTTTTTCACGTCGTTAAAAAAAACGACATGAAAAACGACGTGAAAAAAGAGAGCATGTCCGGAATTTTTAATGGCCGTTTTTCACGTCGTTAAAAATGCTCTGGAGCCTACACAGGATCATTTTTAATGGCCATTTTTTAAAATGGCATTTTTAACGGCATGAAAAACGATCGTGTGTATGGGGCATAAGAGTTAATATGGGAAAAAAAGTGTCTCCTCTCCACTGATTCTTTATCACCAATTCTTGTTTCAATAAAAACCCCAAATTTTCTAAAAACATTTGTCATTAGGACGGAAAGTGAGGTGAAATGTTCTGAACAGGTGCACAGACAGCAAAACAAATGTTACAGGGGTGATAACCCTTACCTATGTTTTCCAAAAAGCTTAAAAATAGATTTTTTGGGCTGGAGCTACACTTCAACAATGTACCTGTTCAAAATTACAAACAGATTCTACATAAGAACAAACCTACAGTCCCTGTCTTGTATGCACCGCCTGTATACGGCTGTTCAGAGTATATAGGGCCTTTTTTATTTTGTGTGCGGGGTTCCCCTTAATATCCATACAAGACCCAAAGGGGCTGGTAATGGGCTGGGGTAGGGGGGGGGGGTCATGGGGTAGCTATGCCATTTTTCCTAAAGATTTTCATCCATATTACCGGGACCAGACATTACATTAAAGTGGTTGTAAACCCTGTAGACAAATTTTTTTTTTTTTACTTACCTGCAAGACAAAGCTATAATGAGCTAGTATGACTAGCATACTAGCTCATTATGTACCACTTACCTTCGATCGGGGCCCCCGAAGTCGTCCGTGTCCGTCCTCTAGCCGCATCCATCGCTGCGGCGATAGCCGGAATGTTACTTCCGGGTATCGCCGCTGCAGCCAATCACAGCGCCGCTCCGGCGCTGTGATTGGCCGGAGCGGCGAAGACGTGACTCTGCGCATGCGCGCGTGAGCTGTCGAATTCGGCTACGTCGTCGAATGTTGCGACCTAGCCGAATTTGTGAATGGGGTGACGTCAGCGTCGCCGCATTTACATACAAATATCTCCTTAACCGTGTAGGTTAAGGAGATATTTCATGCACCTACAGGTAAGCCTTAATCTAGGCTTACCTGTAGGGCTTTGTTTAAAAAGTGGGTTTACAACCACTTTAAAGCCGCAAGCAGTTTTAAATGGCTTTTTTTCCTTTAGAAATGTAATTTTGTGCAGGGACAGTTCTAAACACGGGAAACACGTGGCACTTCACAGGCATACTTTAGACACCCCCCAGGTACAATATTTAAAGGAATATTTGACTTTTTTTTTTTTCACTTTATGCATCATTAAAATGACAATAACATGGATAATAGTCGTTATAATTAGCACTTTAGATTTCGAACGTTCGCATCCATTGTATTTAATAGGGTTCTAATGTTCGTACGAACTTTCGGTCCGTTCGCGGGTTCTGGTGCGAACCGAACCCGGGGGTGTTCGGCTCATCACTAATCTTCGCCATCTTCCATTACATCCTTCGTCCTCCATCACATTCTCCATCCTCCACCACATCCTTCGTCCTCCATCACATCTTCAATCACATCCTCTGTCCTCCATCTTCTTCTACATGCTCCATCACATCCTCCATCACATGCTCCATCCTCCATCACATCCTCCATCACATCCTCCATCACATGCTCCATCCTCCATCACATCCTCCATCACATCCTCCATCACATGCTCCATCCTCCATCACATCCTCCATCACATGCTCCATCCTCCATCACATCCTCCATCACATGCTCCATCACATGCTCCATCCTCCATCACATCCTTTGCCCTCCATCACATCCTTCATTACATCCTCCGTCCTCCATCACATTCTTCATCATATTCTCCATCCTCCATCACATCCTTAATTCTCCATCACATCCTCCATTATATCTTCGTCCTCCATTACATTCCTTATTCTCCATCACATCCTCCATCACATCCTTCTTCCTCCATCACATCCTTCATCCTCCATCACATCCTTTATCCTCCATCACATCCCTTGTCCTCCATCACATCCCTTGTCCTCCATCACCTTCTCCATCCTCCATCACATCCTTCATCCTCCATCACATTCTCAATCCTCCATCACCCTTCGACCTTCATCATCTTCGCCATCTTCCATTACATCCTTCGTCCTCCATCACATTCTCCATCCTCCACCACATCCTTCGTCCTCCATCACATCTTCAATCACATCCTCTGTCCTCCATCTTCTTCTACATCCTCCATCACATCCTCCATCCTCCATCACATCCTCCGTCCTCCATCATATCCTCCGTCCTCCATCGCATCCTTCGTCCTCCACCACAGAGAGTGATAACAGGGGGCAGCACATTGTAACATCAAATGCTTATAAACCTTTATTATTCCAGAACAAACTTCCCACCTGGAAATAACTGACGCGTTTCACCCAACACAGGTCTGATTCTCTATGATTATTCATGTTAGTGGGAGGTCCCAGACCGGCCGTTTTGCCATTTGACCTTGTATGTGGCGGCTCTCCCCTCAGATCTGTGTCCGCCTCCTCGTCTGTATCAATTGCCGTGCAGAGTGCAGCTCACAGCCTCCTCCACTCAGACAGCTGAGGGATTTCCAGTCCTCCCCTCCTTACCCAGTCCTCCCCCTCCTCACCCCCAGTCCTTCCCCTCCTCACCCCCAGTCCTCCCCTCCTCGCCCCAGTCCTCTCCTCCTCACCCCCATCCTCCCCTCCTCACCCCCATCCTCCCCCTCCTCACCCCCAGTCCTCCCCTCCTCACCCCCATCCTCCCCCTCCTCACCCCCAGTCCTCCCCTCCTCACCCCAGTCCTCTCCTCCTTACCCCCATCTTCCCCCTCCTCACCCCCGTCCTCCCCTTCCTCACCCCCATCCTCATCCCCAGTCCTCCCCTCCTCACCCCCGTCTTTGCCCCCAGTCCTCCCTTCCTCACCCCCATCCTCCCCCTCCTCACCCCCAGTCCTCCCCTCCTCACCCCCATCCTCCCCCTCCTCACCCCCAGTCCTCCCCTCCTCACCCCCAGTCCTTCCCTCCTCACCCCTGTCCTCCCCCTCCTCACCCCCATCCTCATCCCCAGTCCTCCCCTCCTCACCCCCAGTCCTCCCCTCCTCACCCCGTCCTCCCCCTCCTCACCCCCAGTCCCCCCCTCCTCACGCCCGTCCTCACCCCCAGTCCCCCCATCCTCATCCCCAGTCCTCCCCTCCTCACCCCCAGTCCTCCCCTCCTAACCCCGTCCTCCCTCTCCTCACCCCTGTCCTCACCCCCAGTCCTCCCCTCCTCACCCCCGTCCTTAACCCAAGTCCTCCCCTCCTCACCACCAGGCCTCCCCCTCCTCACCCCCATCCTCCCCTCCTCATCCCCAGTCCTCCCCTCCTCACCCTTATCCTCCCCTCCTCACCCCCAGTCCTCCCGTCCTCACCCCCGTCCTCACCCCCAGTCCTCCCCCTCCTCACCCCCAGTCCTCCCCCTCCTCACCCCCGTCCTCTGTATATTGGATCTGGGCAGAAATTAGACAGATTTTCCGATATTCGTTCGGAGCGCAGATGTCTGCAGCCTGGATTGGCGTGACAAGTTGCGACGCCGGGAGACAAGAATGTAAATCCATTTTTTTTTTGCCTCATTCTTTTGTAAACAATTACCACCAGTGGGAATGTGTCTTCTATGATCGGGGTGTCCCCGCAGTGCCCCCCCCCCCCGCACTGTCCGCTCGGCCTCATTACACAATTATTGATCACTGTCCCTCCAATGGTGCTCCGGGGTCACAAAGGCGCGGATTGCAGGAACTGACGGCAGGATTTGGCGCCCCTCAGAGGATGAAGTCAGAGCAGCTGCCGGAGCTCCGCATTCCTCAACGCGGCTCCAGATTCCTCCTCTTAAAGGGGAAATGACGCTGGTTATGTGTAAGGATTTTCCTGATCATCTTAGTTGCAGAGCAAATAATGAAAAATAAACCTACAGAACTCCATCGTTACTTCTCTATAAATATTTCTCTTCGAGGCGGAGGTCAGTACTCCCCCGTATATCATGAATTTCATCTGTTTTTAACTACTTCCCACCGAGGCTAATTCTGACATTTCTCTGCAACATGCAGGGTGGTTTTTAACATGGGGCAAAGGGGGCAGCTGCCCCGGGCCCAGTCTTTGTTGTGGGGCCCAAAGCAGCTGCTCCTTGAACCCCCACTGCCCGCAAATAGTTGATAAGTGGATTCAGGAGGGCCCAAAATAAAGTTTCCCCAGGGCCCAATCAATATTAAAGACGGCCCTGGCTACATGTAAAAATCTGTATTTTTTTCCGAGAAAATGACTTAAAACCCCCAAACATTATGTACCGTATATACCGTATATAAGCCGAGTTTTCAGCACTTTTTTTGTGCTGAAAATGCCCCCCTCGGCTTATACTCGAGTCACCTTTTTGCGCCTGATCTACTGGAATTTGGGGACCCGGTACCGGCCGGTCGTAGGTTCCCTGGACCCCAAACCTGGCACACTTTTAGCCACACTCTTCCTCTATAAGTGTGCAAAGTTTGTTGCCCAGGGAACCTACGGCCGGGGAGCACCGATTTTTCAAAACTGGGCACCCCTTCCATAGACTCCCATGTTAAACTGTAATTTCTCTGGTGACTTTGGGGACCCGGTATTGGCTGGTCGTAGGTCCCCTGGACTCGGACCTTGGCAAACTTGTAGCCCCATTTCTCCTCTACAAGTGTGCAAAGTTTGTTGTCTGGGGGAACTACGGCCGGGGAGCACCGATTTTTCAAATTTGGGCACCCCTTCCATAGACTCCTATGTTAAACGTCAGTCTAGTCATGGACACAGTGAGGCAAAGTGAGGCACAGAGAGGCACGCAGATGGACACAGTGAGGCACAGTGAGGCACAGTGAGGCACAGTGAGGCACAGTGAGGCATGGACACAGTGAGGCACAGTGAGGCATGGGCACAGTGAGGCACAGTGAGGCATGGGCACAGTGAGGCATGCAGATGGACACCCTAGGCTTATACTCGAGTCAATAAGTTTTCCCATTTTTTTGTGGTAAAATTAGGTGCCTCGGCTTATATTTGGGTCGGCCTTTTACTCGAGTATATACGGTATATATATTTTTAAGCAGAGGCCTTAAAGAATAAAATGGTGGGTGTTGCAGTTTTTGTCACGCGGTATTTACGCAGCAATTTTTCAAATGCAATTTTTTGGGGGAAAAAAATACACTTTAGTTCATTTCATGCAAAAAAAAACACAATATATAACCCAATTTTTTTGGTAAAATATAAAAGATGATGTTATGCCGAGTAAATAGATGCCAAACATTACCGGCCGCCCTCTCTCGTCATACGTCGGTATTTTGACGCTAAATACTGTTGTTATGGCAGCAGATAGCCCCGGTATTTTTAAAAACAGCGGACAATCCTCTTTGAGATAAAAGTGGTCTCTGGGGCGGATTCGCCGCAAGATCACTTTTATCGGGGGCAGGAAAGGCCCCCCCACTCCTGCCAGTCATCTCCGCCGCTTACAGGAGCCGTCGTTTGCATTGTAGTGTAAATATGAGATGTGACGTCTTTTTGACCCCCGGATCTCATAGTTAAGAGGACCTGTCATGCTTTTTTTTCTATTACAAGGAATGTTTAATAGGAATAAAAGTGACACAAAACATATTTTTTTAATGGACAGTGTAAAAATAAAAAGTAAAAAGTAAAATAAATAAGAAAAAAATAATATTTTTTTCAAAGCGCCCCGTCCCGTCGAGCTCGCGCGCAGAAGCGAACGCATGCGCAAGTCATGCCCGCATATGAAAACGGTGTTTAAACCACACATGTGAGGTATCGACGCGATCTTTAGAGCGAGAGCAATAATTCTAGCCCCAGACCTCCTCTGTAACTCAAAACTGGTAACATGTAGAAATTTGTAAACGTCGCCTATGGAGATTTTTATGTGCCAAAGTTTTCTGCCATTCCACGAGCGGGCGCAATGTTGAAGCGTGACATGTTGGGTATCAATGTACTCGGCGTAACATTATCTTTCACAATATAGAAAAAAATTGGGCTAACTTTACTGTTGTCTTATTTATTAATTGAAAAAAGTGTATTTTTTCCCCAAAAATTTTGCTTGTAAGACCGCTGCGCAAATACGGTGTGACATAAAGTACTGCAACGACCGCCATTTTATTCCCTAGGGTGTCTAAAAAAAATAAAAAATATATATATATCTATATATATAGATTGTGACAGCAGGAAGGTAAAGTCACCTGGTTGCATCCAGGGGGGTAGATATATTTCGCCCAGATTCAGGCTTTACGCCGACTTATACAACTAGGTGGAGAGTTGTATAAGGCTAGTGGGCTCATGGATGACTCATACCTCTAGGGAGAGGGCTGGGCGTCGTGCAGACAGGGAGTTGATGAGACCAGCTGAAGCTTGTCAGCTCATTTAGGCCTCTATAAGAACTCCCAGCTTCATTAGATGTTAGCTCATGCCTGGAACCAGACCTGTGTGGACTGTCTAGGGAGAGTGAACCCCTGTGCGGTGAGAAAAAGCCTGTGTGGCTATTTGCTTGGACATTTAAAACCAGGGACTTAGGGACTAGGACAGCACTAGGCTGATCCCAGTTGTTAGTTAGGAAACCTGTATGTTTAGTCAGAGGTCAACTTGACCAGGATTTATTTTGGTTATGTTTCTTTTGCTTTGCTGTGTTTTGTCACTGTAAATAGAAAATAAACCGCACCTTTTTGATTTTGAAAACCACAACCTCCGTTTGCTGGGCCTGTTTTTGTCTGGGGAGCCCATCCCGGGGGTCACACACACCCGCTGCCGAGCTAACCCCCTCACAGTTGGTGGAGAATGCGGGCAGTTTTTTTTTAAGCTAGCATGGAGGAGATACTGAAACAGCTGGCTCTAGCAAATGCCAATCAACAGCAGACAAATGCAGGTTTGCAAAGGAGCCTTGCAGCCCAGCAGCAAGCTCATCAACAGAGCCTTGCAGCCCAGCAGCAAGCTCACCAACAGAGTCTGGAAGCTCAGCAACAAGCCCAGCAGCAATCTGAGGCCCGCTTCATAGACCTGTTACAGAAGCAAGAGCAGAGACTACAACAAATGGAAGCAGTAATGCAGCAACGTCCGCAGACCAGTGAGGAAAGCCGTCCCACTAATACCGCGTCCTTTGGGGTGAGTCGTTTATTGACAAAAATGACTGGAGAGGATGATCCAGAGGTATTTTTGACCACATTTGAAAGGACCGCTGAAAGAGAAAAGTGGCCTGAGGAGCAGTGGGCTGGACTGGTGGCTCCTCTGTTAACTGGTGAATCGCAGAAAGCTTACTATGACCTAGAGCCTAACCAAGCAAAAGACTATGTGATGCTAAAAGCTGAAATTTTGGCAAGGCTGGGTGTCACCCAGGCTGTCCGGGCTCAGCGTGTGCATAACTGGACTTTCCAGCTTGGAAAACCCCCCAGGTCTCAAATGTATGATCTCATTCACCTGAGCAGAAAGTGGCTACAGCCAGAGACTTTGTCCGCACCAAAGATTGTGGAACGTGTTGTAATGGATCGGTTTTTGAGAGCTCTTCCTACTGCCATCCAAAAGTGGGTAAGCCATGGAGACCCAGAGACGGCCGATGGTCTTGTGGATCGTGTGGAGAAATACTTGGCTACAGAGAACCTGACGGCCTCTTCCAGAGACACTCGGACTTTCCACCCTAAGACCAGACCATCCCCAGGGGCGGATAAGAGGATTCCAAGGGGTGAGGGTGGAGAGAGTGAGAGGGTGGGAGCTCTACCCCAAGTTTGGCGAGAACAGCCTGGGAAATCAGCGGCTCAAGAGGCGGCAAGAAGGATCGTTTGCTACCGCTGCCGGCAAGCGGGACATATTGCAGCCAATTGCCCGGTTGTGGAGGAACCCATGCAGTGTGACTTTCTGACGGGCAGACGTCAGTCGCTGTGTGCGACAGTCGCATGCACTGCCATTCGAGGAACTGAGAAACATTTATGCAAAATGTGTGTTAATGGTAGAAATGTTGTGGTATTGCTGGATTCAGGTAGCCTTGTGACCCTGATAAAGGCTGAGTTAGTTAAAACAGAGGTCTCTGGGAATAGCAAGGTAGCTGTTATTTGTGTGCATGGGGACACCCGAGAGTATCCAGTGATTACAGTGTGTTTCGAGACCCCCAAAGGTACCCTCTCTCATCCAGTGGGCTTAGTATCTCAGTTACCGCATGACGCCATTGTGGGAAGGGATTTTCCGAAGTTCTGGGAACTGTGGGATGATCCTGAGCCCCTCACTGGTGCCCCTATGTACCAGGAATGTGATAGCCAGAACTCCCCTGAGAGTGGTGAGGACTCTCCGGAATTTCCCTTATCAGTATTGGCAGGGGAGACTCAAGAAACTGGAGAGGAGCCCACCTCCTCAGACGAAAACCTACCGTCTGTGGAGTTTTCTGATCTTGAGGTTCACAGGGAAAACTTTGCCACAGAACAGTTGAAAGACCCCGCCCTAATAAAGGCACGGGAAAACGTAGTGAAAATAGATGGCAAGTTAGTGAACCCAGATAATACCTGCACTTACCCATACTTCAGCGTAGAGAAGGACCTACTGTATCGGGTGGCAAAAAGGGCAGAAGAAACCGTTGAGCAGCTTGTGGTGCCCAAACCTTACAGGAAGTTGGTGTTGGAGTTGGCCCATGGGCACATTCTTGGAGGTCATCTGGGGACAGAGAAAACCCGAGAGAGGGTATTACAGAGATTCTATTGGCCGGGGGTGATGAAGGACGTAGAAAATTATTGTTCCTCCTGCCCTGTGTGTCAGAGGTTGGCCCCGATGCCACATTTCCGTAGCCCGCTGGTCCCTCTACCCATCATTGAGGTCCCGTTTGAGAGGATCGCCATGGATTTGGTAGGTCCTATAATCAAGTCCGCTAGGGGGCACCAGTACATATTAGTTATAATGGACTATGCCACCCGTTATCCAGAAGCGATCCCTCTCCGAAATACCTCGGCCAAAACCATAGCCAAAGAGCTATCTCTTGTTTTTAGCCGGGTGGGTATTTGTAAAGAACTGCTTACGGACCAAGGTACACCCTTTATGTCCCGGGTTATGAAAGAGCTGTGTAAATTGTTCAAAGTGACGCAATTGCGTACGTCTGTGTATCACCCCCAAACCGATGGGCTGGTTGAAAGATTCAACAAAACCCTAAAACAAATGTTGAAGAAAGTGGTGGATAGAGATGGAAAGGATTGGGACTGTTTACTTCCTTATTTGATGTTTGCTATTAGGGAGGTGCCCCAATCCTCTACGGGATTCTCCCCCTTTGAGTTACTGTATGGGAGACACCCAAGAGGGCTGTTGGATATTGCCAAGGAAACTTGGGAAAGTGAGAGTTCTCCCCACAGGAGTGTGATTGAGCATGTCGCCCTGATGCAAGATCGAATTGCACAGGTAATGCCCATCGTGAAGGAACATTTGGCCCAAGCGCAGTTGGCACAGCAGAGAGTGTACAACCGTGGAGCCAAGACCCGTACCTTTTCCCCGGGGGATAGGATATTGGTACTTGTCCCTACGGTTGAAAGTAAATTCCTTGCCAAATGGCAAGGCCCCTACGAGATAATGGAAAAAGTGAGCGAAGTGAATTACAAGGTCAGACAACCAGGAAGGCGAAAGCCCGAACAGATCTATCACGTTAATCTGTTGAAAGCCTGGAGGGATAGAGAGTCCCTAGTCGCAGACACTTGGTCACCAGCTCAAACTGGTTGCGTGATTCCTGAGGTTGGAATAGCAGCCACCTTGTCACAACCCCAACAACAGGAGGTTAAGGAGTTTGTGCTTCGCAACAAGGAGGTATTCTCTGAGCTGCCGGGACAAACATCTGGGGTAGAGCATGACATCATTACCCCGCCCGGTGAAAGGGTGAAGTTAAAACCCTATCGGATCCCAGAGGCTCGACGGGAGGCAATACGGGAGGAAGTACAGAAAATGCTGAACTTAGGGGTGATAGAGGAGTCCCAAAGTGATTGGTCTAGTCCCATCGTGTTGGTGCCTAAACCGGATGGGAGCTGGCGATTTTGTAACGATTTTCGTCAGTTGAACAAAGTTACAAAATTTGACACCTACCCCATGCCACGTATAGATGAGTTGATCGACCGGCTGGGAACAGCCCGATACATGACGACTCTTGACCTCACAAAAGGGTATTGGCAAATCCCCCTGGCCAAGTCGGCCAAAGAGAAAACCGCATTTGTAACCCCAGACGGGGCGTTCCAATATAAAAGAATGCCGTTCGGGTTACAGAATGCGCCGGCCACATTCCAGCGGAAAATGGACCAGATGCTGAGGCCCCATCGGAAGTATGCTGCGGCTTACCTGGATGACGTAATTGTCCATAGCACAGATTGGGCCTCACATCTGCCAAAAGTGCAAGCAGTCCTGGACTCTGTTCGGGAAGCGGGGTTTACGGCTAACCCCAAGAAGTGTACCATTGGGCAGGAGGAGGCCAAATATCTTGGGTACACCATTGGGAGGGGAGTAATAAAACCCCAACTCAACAAAGTCGAGGCCATCCAGAGTTGGCCACGTCCCAACAGCAAGAAGCAGGTACGAGCCTTTCTGGGAATCGCTGGGTATTATCGGCGATTCATTCCCCACTTTGCTTCTAAGGCTGTGCCCCTAACCAACCTGACGAAGGGGAAAGGGTCGGTCATGATTAAATGGACCCCCGAGGCTGAGGCAGCATTCCAATTCTTGAAACAAGCCTTATGTAGCCAGCCAGTGTTGTACTCACCCGACTTCTCTAAAGACTTTGTCGTACAAAGTGATGCGTCAGATGTGGGGTTAGGAGCAGTATTGTCCCAGGTCTGGAACGGGGAAGAGCACCCAGTCATTTACCTCAGCAGGAAGTTGAAGTCCCATGAGGTAAATTACGCCACCGTTGAAAAGGAGTGTTTAGCGGTGAAGTGGGCTCTAGATTCCCTTCGGTACTACCTGCTAGGTAGGCACTTTGACATGGTTACGGATCACGCTCCGTTAAAGTGGATGGCTCAAAACAAGGAAACAAATAGAAGAGTGAATAGGTGGTTCCTGGCCCTCCAGGAATTCAACTTCACAGTAAAGCATCGCCCTGGCGTTCAAATGGGGAATGTGGATGCTTTGTCTCGAGTACATGAATGCCTGATTGCTGGTGTTCCAACCCCGAGGTTAAAACAAGAGGGGGGGTATGTGACAGCAGGAAGGTAAAGTCACCTGGTTGCATCCAGGGGGGTAGATATATTTCGCCCAGATTCAGGCTTTACGCCGACTTATACAACTAGGTGGAGAGTTGTATAAGGCTAGTGGGCTCATGGATGACTCATACCTCTAGGGAGAGGGCTGGGCGTCGTGCAGACAGGGAGTTGATGAGACCAGCTGAAGCTTGTCAGCTCATTTAGGCCTCTATAAGAACTCCCAGCTTCATTAGATGTTAGCTCATGCCTGGAACCAGACCTGTGTGGACTGTCTAGGGAGAGTGAACCCCTGTGCGGTGAGGCAAAGCCTGTGTGGCTATTTGCTTGGACATTTAAAACCAGGGACTTAGGGACTAGGACAGCACTAGGCTGATCCCAGTTGTTAGTTAGGAAACCTGTATGTTTAGTCAGAGGTCAACTTGACCAGGATTTATTTTGGTTATGTTTCTTTTGCTTTGCTTTGCTGTGTTTTGTCACTGTAAATAGAAAATAAACCGCACCTTTTTGATTTTGAAAACCACAACCTCCGTTTGCTGGGCCTGTTTTTGTCTGGGGAGCCCATCCCGGGGGTCACACACACCCGCTGCCGAGCTAACCCCCTCACAAGATATATATAATGTTTGGGGGTTCTAAGTAATTTTCTAGCAAATTTTTTTTATTTTAACTTGTAAAAACAGATCTCAAAAAGAGGCTCGGTCCTTAAGTGGTTAAAATTGCGCCCGCTCGGGGACGGCGACAAACTGCGATACTTAACAAATTCTCTGTATAAACTTCTTAAAGATCTCCATAGTCAACGCTTTAAAAATGTTTACGGGTTACCAGTTTAGAGTTACAGAGGAGGTCTAGAGCTAGAATTATTGCTCTCGCTCTAACGATTGTAACGGTACCTCACACGTGTGGTGCGAATACTTTTTACAAATGCATATGCGACCTACGTATGTGTTCGCTTCCGTGCGCGAGCGCAGGGGGGACAGCGGAGCTTTACTATCTTTGTTATTATTATTTTTTTATGAGAACGCGCACAAGCGGTGACATCGCTGCAGAGGGTAGATGAGCCTGCAGATCGTTGCCACCACTAACAAGAATGAGGATGTTTCTGGCAGGATCAAGTGTTTTCATATACAGTAGATTCAATGTATAAAGAATAGGCAAAAATGTTGCAGATATTTCGTATACAGATTATAATGAGGGGTGGGGGGAGGGGGTTGTTTTTTTTGGATTTACTGAGACTCGCCCATCATTTCCTACCTATCAGGCCCTGGTGAAGGGGCGTGGCTTAAATTCTGAACCGTGTCGGCTGTTTGCGCAGATTTCATCTGACTTCACATTTCCATAAACTTGTATCGGTACTGTAAGATCACCGGATGGCGCTACAGTCCCAAATTTATGCAGCTCAGTCCTGTCTGGCAGAGGAGAGGACCTGATATTTTTCTGCTGCAGTTTAGCTTTCACTTACAGCCTGTGACTGGACAGTGAAGAAAAAGCAGCAGACTGATGAGGTTATCTCCCTGTGACTCTGCTCTCTCCTCCTATAAGCATGTCCCTGGCATTGAAATAGAACTGATTACCTCCTTCTGCTTCTTCTTCATCCTTTATCAACCTTGCTGCAAAGCAGAGATCTTCAGACTATGGATCACATGCAGTCCATTTTAGGATGATATTTGGCCCACAGCTGATGTGCAGTCCCGACTGATGGCCACAGTGGGTGTACAGACTCGGGAACTCAGCACAGGGATGGTGGGAACCCCTCATAATGGGCACAGCAGGTGTACAGACCCGGGAACTCAGCACAGGGATGGGGGGAACCCCTCATAATGGGCACAGCAGGAGTACAGACCCGGGAACTCAGCACAGGGATGGTGGGAACCCCTCAGGTAGGGGTTTTGTATATTTAGGACATTGGGATTTTGTCCATGGATTCCTTCTGCACAATAGACTAAAATGCTCTCGTGATTTGATACAATATCATTATTTCCATTCAGAGGTTGCTGATTCCTGTAGTGCAGGGGTGCCCAACCGCTGGCCCGCGGGCCACATATGGCCTGCGGAGCCCTCCGAAGTGGCCCGCCATGTCTTGCTCTGAGACGGCGGGTCGGCAAGACCAGATCGCGGGTTCCCGACCCGCCATCTCCGAGCATTAGTGCGAAGAATGGGGTCATGCGGCGGGGCTGGCCTATCCGCGATCGCGCTTGCTCCTGGAGTCCCACCTCCGCCTCCACCGCATTGTGAACACCGCTGCCTTCACCTCCTCCAGGCTCCCCCTCTCCTCCGGACTGATGGAAGATACAAGTTGCAGGTGAGGGGTGGATACGGTCTGGGGAGAGAGGGAGCAGCCAGCCTGAGTTAGTCAGTATAAATAAAAAAAAAAAACGTCTGGTGTCAGTATAAGTGTAGTGTAGTAGTCAGTGTAAGTGTCAGTGCAGTGAAGTGGACAGTGCACTGGGCAGTGCAGTGGTCAGTGCAGTGAGGTGTAGTGGTCAGTGTAGTGAAGTTGATAGTGTAGTGGTCAGTGCAGTGTAGTGGTCAGTGTAGTGTAGTGTAGTGGACTGGACAGTGTAGTGGTCAGTGCAGTGAGGTGGTCAGTGTAGTGTAGTGGTCAGTGTAGTGAAGTTGATAGTGTAGTGGTCTCTGCAGTGTAGTGTAGTGGTCAGTGCAATAGTCAGTGTAGTGCAGTGTAGTGTAGTGGTCAGTGCAATGGTCAGTGTAGTGCAGTGTAGTGTAGTGGTCAGTGCAGTGCAGGTGTCAAGCCTCGTACACACGACCGAGTTTCTCGGCAAGAACCAGCAAGAAACTTGCTGGCAGAGATTTCTTGCCGAGAAATGTGTTTGTGTGTATGGTCTCTCGTCAAGAAAAGCGACAAGAATCTCGACGAGAAAATAGAGAACCTGCTCTCTATTTTCTCGTCGAGATTCTCGTCAGCCTGTTTCTCGACGAGAAAATTGAGTGTGTGTACATTTACCTGTTCGCCGGGAAGCCCGCGCATGTTCGAAATGACTTCGACGCATGCGCGGTGGCTTCCTAGGCATAGGTAGGGTGAACCAAGATGGCGGCGACGGCATCAAATGTGACGAGCGCATGCTCGTCGTATTCGATGACGTCACCGCGTACGCTCCATTCAAGTGTAGTGAGAAAAAAAAGGAAAAAAATTGCGCTCAGGATTGAGAGATGGCAATTACTGGATAACCCAGATTGCCTTAATTGTGGTCTCAAGCTGCCACTAACCTGATAAACATACTCAGTGAAACAAGAAAAGAAAAATATATATAGTAGCGCTAAACCAAGATTAAATGAAAAAAATGAATCATGAATATTATTTTTAACGTGCTAATCACCACACATATGTAGTGCGTAAAACCCTTATTGGTGACGTCCACCTCTTCAAACAAGACTTCCCCAGCAAAATAAGCACGTGCCCCGAGACGAAGTGACCTATCACGAAACGCGTAGGGCGGACCGAGCGGCGTGGTGACGTCATCCCCTTACTGCTCGATCTCCTAGGATGGGTTTACTCGTCTGTGTCCGGCCGGCGCCGCGAGTTTTAAGGCTGTTCTCTTACAACATTGCTGTAAGTGTTTTATTTTACTTTTATCCAATAAATCCTTAAGATTTTACACCAGCGAGATATCCCTCTCCTTTTTTACATGGGATCACTGTGATCATACTGCTTATTTTGCTGGGGAAGTCTTGTTTGAAGAGGTGGACGTAGGAGCCTATACCATCCAATTGGGAGTACTTATATGCGGTTTGAGGTCCACCGTCATAGGGGACCAATATAATCTGGTAAGCTGCTGACCTGTTTTTGGTGGTGGATATCACTCTTCAGACAAGCACTGTGGAATTTTGGATTTGTTTTTCACGGGTGTCTTCACTTCAATAATCATTTTTGGACTGACTTTATTTGTGTACACATAGATTGACGCCTTGTGCGTCCTTCTTATAATATGTCATTTGTATGGTTTATTCATTTGCATCACGTATAACATAATTTATTGGTTATGTCAATTGAGTTTTAGGTTTGTTTATTATTAATTGACACGTCACCAATAAGGGTTTTACGCACTACATATGTGTGGTGATTAGCACGTTAAAAATAATATTCATGATTCATTTTTTTCATTTAATCTTGGTTTAGCGCTACTATATATAGGTTAGTGCAGTGGTCAGGTAGGTCAGTGTAGGAATCAGGTAGGTAGGTTAGTGTAGTGGTCAGGTAGGTTAGTGTAGTGGTCAGTGTGGGAATCAGGCTGGTCAGTGTGGGAATCAGGCTGGTCAGTACTATCATAGGAAGGGAAGGGACTCAGGGAGTGCTAAAAGTCCACAGGTTAGGAGGCGCAAATTACTTGCCTTGCCTCGCCCCCCGGGCGCTGACAGCCCACGCTACGCCACTGATGCTCATTGTGGCCCGCGACCGGTTACCAAGTCCATAAAGTGGCCCTCGCTCCTCAAAAGTTTGGGTACCCCTGCTGTAGTGGAACAAAGGGGAATTCTAAATATATTTCCCAGATCATAGATCTGCTTCAGCAGGAGATATTGGAGGGGTGTCTACAATTTTCCATCAAAGGTGACCATTAATAACAAATATGAATTATTTACAGGTAATCATATATAATAATTGATAGGTGTTACATTATTACCATTCATCCTTTGAATCTCAGAGTCTATGGTGGTCTATTAGGTAGATACAAGTCTTGTTATACCGAATGATATATATTTCTTTATTCAATTTTAACATTTTTATTGACAGGTCTCCTATGTGATAGCAGTGACAGGTACTCTTTATGCAGATATTAGACTGATGATCCATCCTCAGCTTCTAGTGCAGATTGGGGACACAGAGCCCTCAGTCTGCTCTTCTGTGCTCAGAGCTCTTCCAAGTTCATTCAGCCATAGAGAGGGCCAGTGAAGGACCTTCAGTGGAGCAGAGTAAACCCAGGGACCACCAGGGGGAGCAAGACGTGCAATGTCAACAACGGCGGTTTTCCAGTCATTTCCCCACCGCCTGTCACAGTCTGGGTGTACATTGCCGAGCTGGGAGTATCCACATTGACTATCACTATAAATGGAAATACGCCACAATGGCCTATGAGGCACTCAGTCATCTTCATCATCGTCGGGCCCCTTTTTGCCAGGAGGGCCCTGTAGGCGGGGCTTACAGGCCTGCTCCTCCCCACTCTCCTCTGAGTGCTCGCCCTCCAGTATGTATGTGATGACCTTGGCGTCTATCTCCGTCATGTCCAGACATCGACATGGAGAAGTGCTGACCACGAACGAGGACCCCCAGGAGTTTTCACACAAATCTGTCCCGTTCCCGAACATCTGGAGGGAAGAAGAGAGGAAATTACACGGCTGACAACCAGAACTGTTACCGTCTCTATATAATATTATTATTTTATCTCCAAGAAAAGTTGGCAGAGATATCCCCGTAAAAATATCTACCGTATATACTCGAGTATAAGCCGAGTTTTTCAGCACATTTTTTTTGTGCTGAAAATGCCACCCTCGGCTTATACTCGAGTCTGTGTCCATCTTCAACTTTGTGCGCCTGATCCCGGCCAGCCATAGGTCCCCTGGACCCCAAACGTGGCACACATGTAGCCCCCCTCTTCCTCTACAAGTGTGCAAAGTTTGTTGTCTGGGGGACCTAGGGCCAGGGAACACCGATTTTTCAAATGCCGGGCATCCCTTCCATAGGCTCCCATGTTAAACGTCAATCTAGTCACACAGCGCCAGTGATCAGGTAGGGAGATTGGGCACAGTGAGGCATGGGCACAGTGATAAGGTGACCAGATTTTTAAAATGAAATCTGGGGACATATTTTTTTTTTTTTACTAGTAATGGCGGCAATCAGTGACTCTCTGCCCGTCGCCGCTGCCCGCCTCACAGCCTGTCAAGTCTCACTCTCCAGGCTCCGGCTACTACTGGGTGGGGAATGGAGGAAGGTCACTCCGCCAGGGAAGGCAAGGAGATAAGCAGGCAGGCGGCTGGCCGGGACTTGAGCCAAGGCAGAAGAACCTGCGAGCGGAGTTGAATGGGCACCCGAAACTTAAGAAATATTCCCTCCGCTCCGACCAGCACATGATCATCAGAAAGGGGGCACAGATAATGGGAAAAAATACACCCCCTAAGCTAGTAGGAGTGGCGGATCGGGGGTGTGTTAGGCCACTTTCACACTGAGGCGCTTGAAAAACTGCCAGTAAAACACTGAGCGCTTTTGAAGCGCTTTTCAGGCGCTTTTGAAGCGCTTTCAATTCATTTCAATGAAGAGGGGCGTTTTTTCAGCGCACTGCCCCAGTGTGAAAGGATTCATTGATTTTAATGGAAATAAGTTTTCAGGCAATTTTTTTAGCTTGAAAGCGCCTGAAAAGCGCCTCAGTGTGAAAGTGGTCTAATTAAATTTTTTTTTTTAATTCTGCACTGACTGTCTTTGAAATTGCCCCCCAGCCCCTGTTCAAATCCAATCCGGGGACAAAACTGGGGACAGACTTGGTCCGGGGACAGTGTCCTCAATCCGGGGACTGTCCCCTGAAACCGGGGATGTCTGGTCACCCTACACAGTGAGGCATGGGCACAGTGAGGCATAGTGAGGCATGGACACAGTGAGGCACAGTGAGGCACAGTAAGGCACAGTGAGGAATGGGCACAGTAGGGCATGGGCACAGTGAGGCATGGGCACAGTGAGGCACAGTGAGGCACAGTGAGGCATGGGCACATTGAGGCATGGGCACAGTAAGGCACAGTGAGGCATGGACACAGTGAGGCACAGTGAGGCATGGGCACAGTGAGGCATGGGCACAGTGAGGCACAGTGAGGCATGGGCACAGTGAGGCATGGGCACAGTGAGGCACAGTGAGGTATGGGCACAGTAAGGCACAGTGAGGCATGGACACAGTAAGGCACAGTGAAGCATGGGCACAGTGAGGCACAGTGAAGCATGGGCACAGTGAGGCATTGGCACAGTGAGGCATTGGCACAGTGAGGCACAGTGAAGCATGGGCACAGTGAGGCATTGGCACAGTGAGGCACAGTGAGTCATGCAGATGGACACCCTAGGCTTATACTCGAGTCAATACGTTTTCCCAGTTTTTTGTGGTAAAATTAGGTGCCTCGGATTATATTCGGGTCGGCTTATACTCGAGTATATACGGGTATATGTGTCAAATATCTATATCTTTGCCCTAGCAGGTGGACCTCTACTGTTCACACAGCTTCATTTTACTATTAGCTGTGTTCAAAACCTCAGGGATGAATCATTTTGATAATAGGCCTAATGTCCTATGAATCCTGTGCTCAGTCAGGTGATCTGTGCCGAGGCATTTGGTCATGTGACCGCTGCTGTTGGACCAGCCAGTCAGCATCATTGCTTCTTCTGACAACCTTCCTCCAAATTCCTCCTCTGTCCAAGATCCCATGCCGGTGTCCTGTTGAGAAATGCCCCCCTGTCGAATAATGTCTGCGCGGTACTGCGCATGCGCAGCGCTTGCGCAGTACGGAGCCGCCGAAAGCCGGCGTACATCGGAATTTACGATCAGCTGTAGACGGCGCCTGCGCACAATAGCCGACATTGTGCCACACGCTCCCGATGCTCGTGCAAGTCTGCAAGGGGCGGATTTCTTCATGGTGGGCGCGTGTGAGGGGCGGATGCCTACAGAAGGGGAGGTATTTTGTAATGATGGGCAGTGCTATTGCTTGTGTTAGCGAGCTAAACCATCTTAACAGCACTGCCCATCGTTACAAAATATGCCCCCTTCTGTAGGCATCCGCCCCTCACACGCGCCCACCCTGAAGAAATCTGCCCCTTGCAGACTTGCACGAGCATCGGGAGCGTGTGGTACAATCTCGGCTATTGTGCGCAGGCGCCGTCTACAGCTGATCGTAAATTCCGGCGGCTCCGTACTGCGCAAGCTCTGCGCGTGCACAGTACCGGGCAGGCATTATTCGACAGGGGGCATTTCTCGTCAGAATACCGGGCCTGGACAAGGCGTGGGCAGGAGGGGGCAGCTGCCCTGGACGCAGCAGTTTACTGTATGGATGGGGGCGCCAGTCAGCTCATTCTGATACAAGGCAATTTAACAAGTGGATGACTGCTGGGAGTACCATCCCCTAAGCTTGCACATAATGAAGAGGAGGGGGGGGGTGGGGCTTGGGCACTGGATGACCTTGTCTCAGTACTAATCACATGACCCTTGCCTTGGCAAAAATAAATGATAGGCGGGCCATATATTATACTTTTATTTTTGAACAGGTATACCCTAAATTAGGGGCCAGTGGGAGTAGAAAATAGACATGTGCAATTTGTTTAGTTCCGAATTCGTTTTTTTAAGCGCATTTTGTCAAATTAGTTAATTCCAAAATTTCCGAACTTTTCAATTTTCGGATTTCCGAAATTTCTAATTTACGAATTTTCGAATTCCGAATTTACGAAATTTCTGAATTTCTGAAAAATGCAAAAAAAATAATGTAATGAAAATGAACAAATGTTTCGGCAGTGCACATGTCTAGTAGAAAATGCCCCGGCATTACAGGGAGTAAAAAAATTACATAATTGGTGTCAGTGGAAGGAATAGTGTCCCATCATTGGTGTCAGTGGGAGGAATAGTGCCCCATCATTGGTGTCAGTGGGAGGAATAGTGTCCCATCATTGGTGTCAGTGGGAGGAATAGTGCCCCATCATTGGTGTCAGTGGGAGGAATAGTGTCCCATCATTGGTGTCAGTGGAAGGAATATTGCCCCATCATTGGTGTCAGTGGGAGGAATAGTGTCCCATCATTGGTGTCAGTGGGAGGAATAGTGTCCCATCATTGGTGTCAGTGGGAGGAATAGTGTCCCATCATTGGTGTCAGTGGGAGGAATAGTGTCCCATCATTGGTGTCAGTGGGAGGAATAGTGCCCCATCATTGGTGTCAGTGGGAGGAATAGTGTCCCATCATTGGTGTCAGTGGGAGGAATAGTGCCTCATCATTGGTGTCAGTGGGAGGAATAGTGTCCCTTCATTCGTGTCAGCGGGAGGAATAGTGCCCCATCATTGGTGTCAGTGGGAGGAATAGTGTCCCTTCATTGGTGTCAGTGGGAGGAATAGTGTCCCATCATTGGTGTCAGTGGGAGGAATAGTGCCCCATCATTGGTATCAGTGGGAGGAATAGTGCCCAATAATTGGTGTTAGTAGGAGGAATAGTGTCCCATCATTGGTGTCGGTGGGAGGAATAGTGTCCCATCATTGGTATCAGTGGGAGGAATATTGCCCCATCATTGGTATCAGTGGGAGGAATAGTGCCCCATCATTGGTGTCATTGGAAGGAATAGTGCCCCATCATTGGTGTCAGTGGGAGGAATAGTGTCATAGTGTCACCCAGTGTTAGTACTTCCGCAACCCGCTCTAAAGAGCTGACTGGGGCAGTCTGAGGCTGGTTGAATCCCATCTGGTAGTGGAAAACGTCTTGAGGTTGGAGTGTGATGTTTGCAGCGTGGGGATATGTCCCCCGACGAGGAGCCCTCTGTGCATTAGTATGGACGATCGTTGAGGAGGGGATATGCTCGCTCTGCAACGACATCATTGGTTATAGGCAGATGTGCGCTCTTGTCTCTGCTGTACCTGATCAGCATTGGTCGGGATTCGTAGCACACGCCTGCAGATAGCTTTCCTTCCACAAGCAATAATAAGTATAATCTGAATATGCGTTATTCTATGGAATGGCGCAAAATAAGGATTTCTATCAGCAGTAATATAAGAGCTTATGGGCGTATCATAGGCGGGGAGAGCGTCCATGTTTTAAAGCAATACGGCTTTGTTTGGCGCATACACGCTTTCCCTGCCCGGACACGCCCATAAGACTTTAGCCATCATGTTGTTGAGTATGTTGTTGTATTATTGTGTTATTTTGTATTGGTATTATATTGTATGTATTTAAATATCCCTGTTGGAAGGGTTATCATGTATTGTCACATCCTGTGTTGCCAAATCCATATATGGGCATTTGCTGTGTGGAGCCCACATGCTGTGACATCACTTCCTATGGAGGAGTTCACATGCTGTGACATCACTTCCCATGGAGGAGGTCACATGCTGTGACATCACTTCCTATGGAGGAGGTCACATGCTGTGACATCACTTCCCATGGAGGAGGTCACATGCTGTGACATCACTTCCCATGGAGGAGGTCACATGCTGTGACATCACTTCCCATGGAGGAATCACTTCCCATGGAGGAGGTCACATGCTGTGACATTACTTCCCATGGAGGAATCACTTCCCATGGAGGAGGTCACATGCTGTGACATCACTTCCCATGGAGGAGGTTACATGCTGTGACATCACTTCCCATGGAGGAGGTTACATGCTGTGACATCACTTCCCATGGAGGAGGTTACATGCTGTGACTAGGGTGACCACATTTCCAAACTACCATTCAGGGACACCCCCCCCTTCCCAAAAATCAGCTTGTGCTGTAACGAATCATAGCACAGTGATTGGACACAAGAGGCGGGATTTATGAGTTCTCCAATCACAAGCAGGGGGTGGGGATTGTGCTCCTCCAGGCATTCCTGGCCAGGACAAATACTGTCAGTGAGTAAAGTGGTGATGTGGCGGCCTTTTTTGGGGGCATCAGATTGGCCCGGGGGGTGGCTGTGTCAGTTTCATTCTGGGACACTGTATTGTCCTGGAATGAAGGTGCCCGGGACAGACCTGCAAAATGCGGGACTGTCCCGGGCAATCCGGGACACGTGGTCACCCTAGCTGTGACATCACTTCCCATGGAGGAGGTCACATGCTGTGACATCACTTCCTATGGAGGAGGTCACATGCTGCAGCGAATCGCCTCCTGTGGGTGAGATCTTTTGTGATAATAAAAGGACGCTGGTAGGGCGTCGGCAGAGGTTGTTTGCTGGGATGCCTTGATGATGAGACCCAGGGCCGCTGATATGGGGGGGGGGACACCAGTCCTCCTGCAGGGGGCCCAGGTACACAGGGGGGCCCAGACAGCAGAGGGAATTAGTGTAGTCGGCTGGAGGGGCAATTACAGAAGGATGCCCTGTGCGTCTCTCTGCAGCAGCTGAAAGACGGGTTCTCTCCCTCCAGTTGGCTTTCAGCTGCTGCAGGGAGAGACACAGACACAGGGAATTGTTCTTGTAATTGCTTCCCCCTCCCTGTTCTGCCTGCTTCTGATTCCCCCTGTGTGTCACTGTGCTGCCCCCCCCCCCCCCCCAATGGCAATGCCTGCTTGCTTGTTTCGTACTAAAATAACAAATTGTAAAAAAATATTTTTTTAATTGTTAAATAAAATCATTTTAAAAAATGTAAACTTTTTTTTTAAACTATAAAAAAAAAAATGTTTAAAGATTTTACAAAAATCTTTAAAAAAGGGCTAATTCACACAGTTTCTCTGTTATGTTTGTGTCTGCTAATGATTTTTTGGTGAAAATATTGTTTTGCTATATTTCGGGGGGAGGCCTGGGGGCCCTGCCAGGTAGGCTGTAGGGGGCCCCGTGATTTCTAACAGCAGCCCTAATGAGACCAGTCTGGTGATGCTTCTTGATTTGTATGAATGGGGATCGAATGGAAGGTGAGTGAATTTTAGCTTAAGATGCATTACATCATTGAGACGAAGGGTGTGCTTATGAGCACAAGGAGAAATGGCTGTGTGCTCTGCAAACAGCCAAATTTCCATGACAGTATCAGTGGGAGGAATAGTGTCCCTTCATTGGTGTTAGTGGGATGAATAGTGCCCCATCATTGGTGTCAGTGGGATGAATAGTGCCCCATCATTGGTGTCAGTGGGATAAATAGTGCCCCGTCATTGGTGTCAGTGGGAGGAATAGTGCCCCATCATTGGTGTCAGTGGGATAAATCGTGCCCCATCATTGGTGTCAGTGGGAGGAATAGTGTCCCTTCATTGGTGTCAGTGGGAGGAAGTGTCCAATCATTGCTGTCAGTGGGAGGAATAGTGCCCCATCATTGGTATCAGCGGGAGGAATAGTGTCCCTTCATTGGTATCAGTGGGATGAATAGTGTCCCATCATTGGTGTCAGTGGAAGGAATAGTGCCTCATCATTGGTGTCAGTGGGAGGAATAGTGCCCCATCATTGGTGTCAGTTGAAGGAATAGTGCCCCATCATTGGTGTCAGTGGAAGGAATAGTGCCTCATCATTGGTATCAGTGGGATGAATAGTGCCCCATCATTGGTGTCAGTGGAAGGAATAGTGTCCCCATCATTGGTGTCAGTGGGAGGAATAGTGTCCCATCATTGGTGTCAGTGGAAGGAATAGTGCCTCATCATTGGTATCAGTGGGATGAATAGTGCCTCATCATTGGTATCAGTGGGAGGAATAGTGTCCCATCATTGGTGTCAGTGGGAGGAATAGTGTCCCATCATTGGTGTCAGTGGAAGGAATAGTGCCTCATCATTGGTGTCAGTGGGAGGAATAGTGCCCCATCATTGGTGTCAGTGGAAGGAATAGTGCCCCATCATTGGTGTCAGTGGGAGGAATAGTGCCCCATCATTGGTGTCAGTAGGAGGAATAGTGACCCATCATTGGTGTCAGTAGGAGGAATAGTGCCCCATCAATGGTGTCAGTGGATGGCATGGTGCCCCAAGGGCCAAGCAAAGGGCCACACCCAGCCTATGGGCCGCAGTGTGGAGACCCCGGCTCCAAATGAATTATATACTTTAATGGAATATATTAGCACAGGAGGAGCACCGATATCTGATGGACCTTCTCTAGACCAGATCTCTTTGGTGAAGTTCTGCAGTTAGTTTCTAGATCACTTCCAGGTCCCGGTTCTGCCACTGCAGAGACCTCAAAGATCAGCAACACATTCCATAGGCTGCTTTTAGGGGCAATAGCCCCCTGAGGCTTGGAACTCCCCTTGCGGGGGGGAAAGGCAATCTCTCCATTGCTCCTGACTATTTATCAGCTTCCCAGCCACCATCTGGGCACACCTCCCCTGGGGTTGGCTAGACCCCCCTGAGCAATATTCTGTCTGGTTATTTGAAATTGTTCCTCTGCAAGCTCTAGAATATTCTTCTAGAGGCCGGAGCAAAGCAATCAAACTTCCAGTCTGTAAGACCCTGAACAAACCAGACCAAACGAATAACCCCCCCCCCCCCCACCGGAGTCACACATCATCGTATGGAGTCACACCGCATCGCATGGAGTCACACATCATCGCATGGAGTCACACCACATTGTATGGAGTCACACCGCATCGCATGGAGTCACACTGCATCGCATGGAGTCACACATCATCGTATGGAGTCACACCACATTGTATGGAGTCACACCGCATCGCATGGAGTCACACCGCATCGCATGGAGTCACACATCATCGTATGGAGTCACACCGCATCGGATGGAGTCACACTGCATCGCATGGAGTCACACCGCATCGTATGGAGTCACACCGCATCGCATGGAGTCACACATCATCGCATGGAGTCACACCACATTGTATGGAGTCACACCGCATCGCATGGAGTCACACTGCATCGCATGGAGTCACACATCATCGTATGGAGTCACACCACATTGTATGGAGTCACACCGCATCGCATGGAGTCACACCGCATCGCATGGAGTCACACATCATCGTATGGAGTCACACCGCATCGGATGGAGTCACACTGCATCGCATGGAGTCACACCGCATCGTATGGAGTCACACCGCATCGCATGGAGTCACACTGCATCGCATGGAGTCACACCGCATCGTATGGAGTCACACCACATTGTATGGAGTCACACCGCATCGTATGGAGTCACACCGCATCGCATGGAGTCACACTGCATCGCATGGAGTCACACATCATCGTATGGAGTCACACCACATTGTATGGAGTCACACCGCATCGCATGGAGTCACACCGCATCGGATGGAGTCACACCGCATCGCATGGAGTCACACTGCATCGCATGGAGTCACACATCATCGTATGGAGTCACACCACATTGTATGGAGTCACACCGCATCGCATGGAGTCACACCGCATCGCATGGAGTCACACATCATCGTATGGAGTCACACCGCATCGCATGGAGTCACACTGCATCGCATGGAGTCACACCGCATCGTATGGAGTCACACCGCATCGCATGGAGTCACACCGCATCGCATGGAGTCACACCGCATCGCATGGAGTCACACCGCATCGCATGGAGTCATCCTACCTGCCAGCAGTTTTGGGCAGCAGAACTAAATAGTTCCACCTTACCAATAAAAACCCGACATGGAGTTCCAGTCCTTCCCTGCTCCATCTACGGCTAAAAAAAATACTTTTGGCTAGGGACACACTTTAAGCCTCGGGCAGCGGCGTGGCCACCTACAGCAGAGACACGTGGCTGGGGAAGTGACCCCCGAACCACAGAGGATAAGAATAAACACGAGAGCGCATATTAAACTCTAAACTAGGAGCGTGCGTCCTTTCCTCCCTGCATCTCTTTACCGCACACCGCCGAGCTGGCCTCCGCATGTGTTATTCTGGGCCCTGAGATCTGCCAACTATCACAAACCGTTTCCTCTCTGTTCTATCCACACCCTGCTCCTCGCCTCTCCCTCCTCTCCCATCATATATCCTCTCCTCTCCCATCATATATCCTCTCCCTCCTCTCCTCTCCCATCATATATCCTCTCCTCTCCCATCATATATCCTCTCCTCTCCCATCATATATCCTTTCCTCTCCCATCATATATCCTCTCCTCTCCCATCATATATCCTCTCCCTTCTCTCCCATCATATATCCTCTCCTCTCCCATCATATATCCTCTCCCTCCTCTCCTCTCCCATCATATATCCTCTCCTCTCCCATCATATATCCTCTCCTCTCCCATCATATATCCTTTCCTCTCCCATCATATATCCTCTCCTCTCCCATCATATATCCTCTCCCTTCTCTCCCATCATATATCCTCTCCTCTCCCATCATATATCCTCTCCCTCCTCTCCTCTCCCATCATATATCCTCTCCTCTCCCATCATATATCCTCTCCTCTCCCATCATATATCCTTTCCTCTCCCATCATATATCCTCTCCTCTCCCATCATATATCCTCTCCCTCCTCTCCCATCATATATCCTCTCCTCTCCCATCATATATCCTCTCCCTCCTCTCCTCTCCCATCATATATCCTCTCCTCTCCCATCATATATCCTCTCCTCTCCCATCATATATCCTTTCCTCTCCCATCATATATCCTCTCCTCTCCCATCATATATCCTCTCCCTCCTCTCCCATCATATATCCTCTCCTCTCCCATCATATATCCTCTCCCTCCTCTCCTCTCCCATCATATATCCTCTCCCTCCTCTCCTCTCCCATCATATATCCTCTCCTCTCCCATCATATATCCTCTCCTCTCCCATCATATATCCTCTCCTCTCCCATCATATATCCTCTCCTCTCCCATCATATATCCTCTCCTCTCCCTCCTCTCCCATCATATATCCTCTCCTTCCCATCATATATCCTCTCCTCTCCCATCATATATCCTCTCCTTCCCATCATATATCCTCTCCTCTCCCATCATATATCCTCTCCTCTCCCATCATATATCCTCTCCTTCCCATCATATATCCTCTCCTCTCCCTCCTCTCCCATCATATATCCTCTCCTTCCCATCATATATCCTCTCCTCTCCCATCATATATCCTCTCCTCTCCCATCATATATCCTCTCCTCTCCCATCATATATCCTCTCCTCTCCCATCATATATCCTCTCCTCTCCCATCATATATCCTCTCCTCTTCCTCCTCTCCCATCATATATCCTCTCCTTCCCATCATATATCCTCTCCTCTCCCTCCTCTCCCATCATATATCCTCTCCTTCCCATCATATATCCTCTCCTCTCCCATCATATATCCTCTCCTCTCCCATCATATATCCTCTCCTCTCCCATCATATATCCTCTCCTCTCCCATCATATATCCTCTCCTCTCCCATCATATATCCTCTCCTCTCCCATCATATATCCTCTCCTCTTCCTCCTCTCCCATCATATATCCTCTCCTTCCCATCATATATCCTCTCCTCTCCCTCCTCTCCCATCATATATCCTCTCCTTCCCATCATATATCCTCTCCTCTCCCATCATATATCCTCTCCTCTCCCATCATATATCCTCTCCTCTCCTCTCCCATCACATATCCTCTCCTCTCCCATCATATATCCTCTCCTCTCCTCTCCCATCATATATTATCGCCTCTCCCATCATATATCCTCTCCTCTCCCATCATACAGGTCCTTCTCAAAAAATTAGCATATTGTGATAAAGTTCATTATTTTCTGTAATGTACTGATAAACATTAGACTTTCATATATTTTAGATTCATTACACACAACTGAAGTAGTTCAAGCCTTTTCTTGTTTTAATATTGATGATTTTGGCATACAGCTCATGAAAACCCAAAAATCCTATCTCAAAAAATTAGCATATCATGCAAAGGTTCTCTAAACGAGCTATTAACCTAATCATCTGAATCAACTAATTAACTCTAAACACCTGCAAAAGATTCCTGAGGCTTTTAAAAACTCCCAGCCTGGTTCATTACTCAAAACCGCAATCATGGGTAAGACTGCCGACCTGACTGCTGTCCAGAAGGCCATCATTGACACCCTCAAGCAAGAGGGTAAGACACAGAAAGAAATTTCTGAACGAATAGGCTGTTCCCAGAGTGCTGTATCAAGGCACCTCAGTGGGAAGTCTGTGGGAAGGAAAAAGTGTGGCAGAAAACGCTGCACAACGAGAAGAGGTGACCGGACCCTGAAGAAGATTGTGGAGAAGGACTGATTCCAGACCTTGGAGGACCTGCGGAAGCAGTGGACTGAGTCTGGAGTAGAAACATCCAGAGCCACCGTGAACAGGCGTGTGCAGGAAATGGGCTACAGGTGCCGCATTCCCCATGTCAAGCCACTTTTGAACCAGAAACAGCGGCAGAAGCGCCTGACCTGGGCTACAGAGAAGCAGCACTGGACTGTTGCTCAGTGGTCCAAAGTACTTTTTTCGGATGAAAGCAAATTTTGCATGTCATTCGGAAATCAAGGTGCCAGAGTCTGGAGGAAGACTGGGGAGAGGGAAATGCCAAAATGCCTGAAGTCCAGTGTCAAGTACCCACAGTCAGTGATGGTCTGGGGTGCCATGTCAGCTGCTGGTGTTGGTCCACTGTGTTTTATCAAGGGCAGGGTCAATGCAGCTAGCTATCAGGAGATTTTGGAGCACTTCATGCTTCCATCTGCTGAAAAGCTTTATGGAGATGAAGATTTCATTTTTCAGCACGACCTGGCACCTGCTCACAGTGCCAAAACCACTGGTAAATGGTTTACTGACCATGGTATTACTGTGCTCAATTGGCCTGCCAACTCTCCTGACCTGAACCCCATAGAGAATCTGTGGGATATTGGGAAGAGAAAGTTGAGAGACGCAAGACCCAACACTCTGGATGAGCTTAAGGCCGCTATCGAAGCATCCTGGGCCTCCATAACACCTCAGCAGTGCCACAGGCTGGTTGCCTCCATGCCACGCCGCATTGAAGCAGTCATTTCTGCAAAAGGATTCCCTACCAAGTATTGAGTGCATAACTGAACATAATTATTTGAAGGTTGACTTTTTTTGTATTAAAAACACCTTTTCTTTTATTGGTCGGATGAAATATGCTAATTTTTTGAGATAGGATTTTTGGGTTTTCATGAGCTGTATGCCAAAATCATCAATATTAAAACAAGAAAAGGCTTGAACTACTTCAGTTGTGTGTAATGAATCTAAAATATATGAAAGTCTAATGTTTATCAGTACATTACAGAAAATAATGAACTTTATCACAATATGCTAATTTTTTGAGAAGGACCTGTATATCCTCTCCTCTCCCATCATATATCCACACCCTGCTCCTCGCCTCTCCCTCCTCTCCCATCATATATCCTCTCCTCTCCCATCATATATCCTCTCCTCTCCCATCATATATCCTCTCCCTCCTCTCCTCTCCTATTATAAATCCTCTCCTCTCCCATCATATATCCTCTCCCTCCTCTCCTCTCCCATCATATATCCTCTCCTCTCCCATCTTATATCCTCTCCCTTCTCTCCTCTCCCATCATATATCCTCTCTTCTCCCATCATATATCCTCTCCTCTCCTCTCCCATCATATATCCTCTCCTCTCCCATCTTATATCCTCTCCATCCTCTCCTCTCCCATCATATATCCTCTCTTCTCCCATCATATATCCTCTCCTCTCCTCTCCCATCATATATCCTCTCCTCTCCCATCATATATCCTCCCCTCTCCCTCCCATTATTTATCCTCGCCTCTCCCTCCTCTCCCATCATATATTGTGACGGACCTAGCCGGGACAGAGGCTTTTGGAGGGGACTGAGTGCGGGCCTCTTGCCTTGCGACCATGGGCCCTGGCATTTGGGGGAACGGTGCTCTTTGTGAGCTGTATGCCTGGGGACCCTTGAGGGGGTGTTACTTTGGATTCAGGTCCATGTCCCCCCAAGACACACAGACTCTGGGGACCCTGTATATGCCATATTAGAGTGACTGAGTCATACTGTTGGGACGTTCACACGTTCACTCTAAGGATATGCGAATGCAATCACCTCCAGCCATCTGTCTGTCCTCTGTGCTAATTTGACCCTGCTAAAATGTGTGATGTTTACACTTAGGATAATGTGTATTGTATAGCAGGTGCCGGGATGTCTACCCTGAAAGGTCATATCTAGGAGTCACCTTGGCTGACTAAAGGATTTAGTTAATTAGCTCATGTTAATTATGTTCTGGTTACTCCCTCTGTTTCTGTATATAAGACTTGATTTTTGGTTCTAATAAAGTCTCTCTTGGTTGAACTTACATACAGCCTGCCTGGTGTTTGTTCTGACCGACCACAAATGGATTCGAATGGCACATAGCTGTAGTTGGAATCCTGGAGCACCGGATGATCCAATAGAGCAGAGGGGTGTCGGGAGAGTGGAGCCGAGCGAGCAAAGGGGCTCGTTACATTGGTTGGCAGCAGTGGGATTTGCTCTCCAGTTACTGGCACACTCCAAACCACCACAGTGAAGGACCAGCTATGCAGCCTGCAGGAAAGTCACGCTGAAAGACCTACTTGAGAGCCGAGATGGACCAGAAGAAGGGTGATGCAGGACCCCGGTCAGTTGAAGATTTGTTTCAGCAATGAGTGCAGCAGCGGTTGGCATTATATGGGGCTAACCCATCAGAGACCGCTATACAGGAAGCCATTAAAGACATCCAGCTGCAGGATGCCCGACAAGAGAGAGAACGAGAGCGACAAGCGAGAGAACGAGAGCGACAAGAGAGAGAACGAGAGCGACAAGAGAGAGAACGAGAGCGACAAGAGAGAGAACGAGAGCGACAAAAGAGAGAACTAGAGCGGCAACATGAGTGGAGAATGGCGGTAATACGGCAATCGGAGACAACGCCTAGAGAACCAGCCGCCATGGAAGAGGAATTCGGAAGGAGGTTGCGAGAGATGCAGGGAGGAGAAGCAGGCCATCCCCCCCCCCCCAACAGGTAACCAGAGCAGATGGTGTGGAGTCCCCAGCAGAAGTGCTGGCAACAGGGCAGAGTGATACCCATCTCCCCAGCAACAAGCTGAGGCAGTAAAGCTTTTACTCCCAGCTGAATCACTGGCAGCAGGGCAGAATGCTACTGGCATCGGCACACAACTGCCACAGGAGCGGATATCAGTGGATGGGACTGCGGTCTCCACTCACAGCAACCCAGCAGAAGTGCTGGCAACAGGGCAGAGTGATACCCACCTCTGCCCAGCACCGGAAACCACTGTGGAGTTTCAGGGAGCCGGGGCAGTTGGCCCCTCTCCCTAGCAACAAGCTGAGGCAGTAAAGCTTTTACTCCCAGCTGAATCACTGGCAGCAGGGCAGAATGCTACTGGCATCGGCACACAATGGCCACAGGAGCGGATATCGGTGGATGGGACTGCGGTCTCCACTCACAGCAACCCAGCAGAAGAGCTGGCAACAGAGCAGAGTGCCGCGGGCCTCTGCTCTCAACTAACAGGAAAGGGAGGTCCTGTGGTACTGGATGGGACTTCAGTCCTCACTGACACAACCCCAGAAAATGGTGTGACACTGAGACAGGAGGATGTCAGCCTTGCTTTGCAAGCACTGGGGGATTTTCACCTACCACAAGTGGATGGGACTTCAGTCTCCACTTGTATACCCCAGGGATGCCGGGTAGTCGACCCAGATCCCCAACAGCATGACGGACTGAGCCCGGTCACCCTGTCTTCTCTCCAGCGGCAGAAAGGACTCCAGGGAGAAGGGCCAGTCCAGGCCTCTCCCCAGCGGCGGGTATGTTCTCTGAGAGAGGCAGAGGTTGGCTGGGTAAGTAATGCTCTGTTTGGAGCAATTTGTTTGGGGTACTGTGTGGATGCCGGCATTGGGGGAATGGAACTATGGACTAACTTGGGAGTCAACCCGTTTGGGGTCTCCTCCTATGTTAGTTTCCTGCCGAAAGGGGAGATGTGTGATGGACCTAGCCGGGACAGAGGCTTTTGGAGGGGACTGAATGCAAGCCTCTTGCCTTGCGACCATGGGCCCTGGCATTTGGGGGAACGGTGCTCTTTGTGAGCTGTTTGCCTGGGGACACTTGAGGGGGTGTTACTTTGGATTCAGGTCCATGTCCCCCCAAGACACACAGACTCTGGGGACCCTGTATATGCCATATTAGAGTGACTGAGTCATACTGTTGGGACGTTCACACATTCCCTCTAAGGATATGCGAATGCAATCACCTCCAGCCATCTGTCTGTCCTCTGTGCTAATTTGACCCTGCTAAAATGTGTGATGTTTACACTTAGGATAATGTGTATTGTATAGCAGGTGCCGGGATGTCTACCCTGAAAGGTCATATCTAGGAGTCACCTTGGCTGTCTAAAGGATTTAGTTAATTAGCTCATGTTAATTATGTTCTGGTTACTCCCTCTGTTTCTGTATATAAGACTTGTTTTTGGTTCTAATAAAGTCTCTCTTGGTTGAACTTACATACAGCCTGCCTGGTGTTTGTTCTGACCGACCACAAATGGATTCGAATGGCACATAGCTGTAGTTGGAATCCTGGAGCACCGGATGATCCAATAGAGCAGAGGAGTGTCGGGAGAGTGGAGCCGAGCGAGCAAAGGGGCTCGTTACATATATCCTCTCCTCTCCCTCCCATCATATATCCTCTCCTCTCCCATCATATATCCTCTCCTCTCCCTCCCATCACATATCCTCTCCTCTCCCATCATATATCCTCACCTCTCCCTCCTCTCCTCTCCCATCATATATCCTCTCTTCTCCCATCATATATCCTCTCCCTCCTCTCCTCTCCCATCATATATCCTCTCCTCTCCCATCATATATCCTCTCCTTCCTCTCCCATCATATATCCTCTCCTTCCTCTCCCATCATATATCATCTCCTCTCCCATCATATATCCTCTCCCTCCTCTCCTCTCCCATCATATATCCTCTCCTCTCCCATCATATACCCTCTCCCTCCTCTCCTCTCCCATCATATATCCTCTCCTCTCCCATCATATATCCTCTCCCTCCTCTCCCATCATATATCCTCTCCTCTCCCATTATATATCCTCTCCTCTCCCATTATATATCCTCTCCTCTCCCATCATATATCCTCTCCCTCCTCTCCTCTCCCATCATATATCCTCTCCTCTCCCATCATATATCCTCTCCTCTCCCATCATATATCCTCTCCCATCATATATCCTCTCCTCTCCCATCATATATCCTCTCCCTCCTCTCCCATCATATATCCTCTCCCTCCTCTCCTCTCCCATCATATATCCTCTCCTCTCCCATCATATATCCTCTCCCTCCTCTCCCATCATATATCCTCTCCTCTCCCATTATATATCCTCTCCTCTCCCATCATATATCCTCTCCCTCCTCTCCCATCATATATCCTCTCCTCTCCCATCATATATCCTCTCCTCTCCCATCATATATCCTCTCCCTCCTCTCCCATCATATATCCTCTCCTCTCCCTCCTCTCCCATCATATATCCTCTCCTCTCCCATCATATATCCTCACCTCTCCCTCCTCTCCCATCATATATCCTCTCCCTCCTCTCCCATCATATATCCTCACCTCTCCCTCCTCTCCCATCATATATCCTCTCCCTCCTCTCCCATCATATATCCTCTCCTCTCCCATCATATATCCTCTCCCTCCTCTCCCATCATATATCCTCTCCCATCATATATCCTCTCCTCTCCCATCATATATCCTCTCCTCTCCCATCATATATCCTCTCCCTCCTCTCCTCTCCCATCATATATCCTCTCCTCTCCCATCATATATCCTCTCCTCTCCCATCATATATCCTCTCCCTCCTCTCCCATCATATATCCTCTCCCTCCTCTCCCATCATATATCCTCTCCTCTCCCATCATATATCCTCTCCCTCCTCTCCCATCATATATCCTCTCCCTCCTCTCCCATCATATATCCTCTCCCTCCTCTCCCATCATATATCCTCTCCTCTCCCATCATATATCCTCTCCTCTCCCATCATATATCCTCTCCTCTCCCATCATATATCCTCTCCTCTCCCATCATATCTCCTCTCCCATCATACAGGTCCTTCTCAAAAAATTAGCATATTGTGATAAAGTTCATTATTTTCTGTAATGTACTGATAAACATTAGACTTTCATATATTTTAGATTCATTACACACAACTGAAGTAGTTCAAGCCTTTTCTTGTTTTAATATTGATGATTTTGGCATACAGCTCATGAAAACCCAAAAATCCTATCTCAAAAAATTAGCATATCATGAAAAGGTTCTCTAAACAAGCTATTAACCTAATCATCTGAAGCAACTAATTAACTCTAAACACCTGCAAAAGATTCCTGAGGCTTTTAAAAACTCCCAGCCTGGTTCATTACTCAAAACCGCAATCATGGGTAAGACTGCCGACCTGACTGCTGTCCAGAAGGCCATCATTGACACCCTCAAGCAAGAGGGTAAGACATAGAAATACATTTCTGAACGAATAGGCTGTTCCCAGAGTGCTGTATCAAGGCACCTCAGTGGGAAGTCTGTGGGAAGGAAAAAGTGTGGCAGAAAACGCTGCACAACGAGAAGAGGTGACCGGACCCTGAAGAAGATTGTGGAGAAGGACCGATTCCAGACCTTGGAGGACCTGCGGAAGCAGTGGACTGAGTCTGGAGTAGAAACATCCAGAGCCACCGTGAACAGGCGTGTGCAGGAAATGGGCTACAGGTGCCGCATTCCCCATGTCAAGCCACTTTTGAACCAGAAACAGCGGCAGAAGCGCCTGACCTGGGCTACAGAGAAGCAGCACTGGACTGTTGCTCAGTGGTCCAAAGTACTTTTTTCGGATGAAAGCAAATTTTGCATGTCATTCGGAAATCAAGGTGCCAGAGTCTGGAGGAAGACTGGGGAGAGGGAAATGCCAAAATGCCTGAAGTCCAGTGTCAAGTACCCACAGTCAGTGATGGTCTGGGGTGCCATGTCAGCTGCTGGTGTTGGTCCACTGTGTTTTATCAAGGGCAGGGTCAATGCAGCTAGCTATCAGGAGATGTTGGAGCACTTCATGCTTCCATCTGCTGAAAAGCTTTATGGAGATGAAGATTTCATTTTTCAGCACGACCTGGCACCTGCTCACAGTGCCAAAACCACTGGTAAATGGTTTACTGACCATGGTATTACTGTGCTCAATTGGCCTGCCAACTCTCCTGACCTGAACCCCATAGAGAATCTGTGGGATATTGGGAAGAGAAAGTTGAGAGACGCAAGACCCAACACTCTGGATGAGCTTAAGGCCGCTATCGAAGCATCCTGGGCCTCCATAACACCTCAGCAGTGCCACAGGCTGGTTGCCTCCATGCCACGCCGCATTGAAGCAGTCATTTCTGCAAAAGGATTCCCGACCAAGTATTGAGTGCATAACTGAACATAATTATTTGAAGGTTGACTTTTTTTGTATTAAAAACACTTTTCTTTTATTGGTCGGATGAAATATGCTAATTTTTTGAGATAGGATTTTTGGGTTTTCATGAGCTGTATGCCAAAATCATCAATATTAAAACAAGAAAAGGCTTGAACTACTTCAGTTGTGTGTAATGAATCTAAAATATATGAAAGTCTAATGTTTATCAGTACATTACAGAAAATAATGAACTTTATCACAATATGCTAATTTTTTGAGAAGGACCTGTATATCCTCTCCTCTCCCATCATATCTCCTCTTCCTCCTCTCCTCTCCCATCATATCTCCTGTCCCTCCTCTCCTCTCCCATCATATATCCCCTCCTCTCCCATCATATATCCTCTCCTCTCCCATCATATATCCTCTCCTCTCCCATCATATATCCTCTCCTCTCCCATCATATATCCTCTCCTCTCCCATCCTATATCCTCTCCTCTCCTCTCCCATCCTATATCCTCTCCTCTCCCTCCTCTCCCATCATATATCCTCTCCTCTCCCTCCTCTCCCATCATATATCCTCTCCTCTCCCATCATATATCCTCTCCTCTCCCATCCTATATCCTCTCCTCTCCCATCCTATATCCTCTCCTCTCCCTCCTCTCCCATCATATATCCTCTCCTCTCCCAACATATATCCTCTCCTCTCCCACCTGTGTTGTGGAATGCTCCATTCTCAGGTTGTTCCTCTTCTTTAAGTTCTTTTTTTCTTTCCTAAAGTGCAGATCAGTAAATTGCAGAATACAGAAGAAGTCACAGATTACAATTATCATTATATACATGATCTCTTCTCCCGGCACTCCCTATATACTGCGGGCATTCTATATACTCCACTGCCAGATAAAAGGTGAAAGTCATGGTGGACACATCCCTATAATGGGGCCGGATTTCCAGACGGTTGGATATCGGTAGTTCTATTACCAGCGTCTCTTCTTACACAAATCGCCGGATCGCTTCCAAAGTAACGAGCGCCGGTGACACGGAATCACTAAATCTCTTAATTAGCCGCTAACACCTACTTGGCTGCACTTCAGATTTTCACTAAGACTCTAATCATCTCTACAAGTTAATTGAATGAATTTAACACACGCAGTGCGGATCCGGCAATCCCAGGAATACGTTCTCCGGAGACCCGGAATGTTCCAGTGTAGTCAGCTGTCACCTGGAGAACCCATTGCCAACACCGATCCAGCACAGTCCTAACAGTATCCAGCACCTACCTGGAAATTACCCCATGACTGCCCAACACCTACCCAACAACTGCCCAACACCTACCCAACAACTGCCCAGCACCTACCCAACAACTGCCCAGCACCTACCCAACAACTGCCCAGCACCTACCCGGCAATTACCCAAAGACTGCCCAGCATCTACCCAACAACTGCCCAGCATCTACCCAACAACTGCCCAACACCTACCTAACAACTGCCCAGCATCTACCCAACAACTGCCCAGCACCTACCCGGCAATTACCCAAAGACTGCCCAGCATCTACCCAACAACTGCCCAGCACCTACTCAATGACTGCCCAGCATCTACCCAACAACTGCCCAATGACTGCCCAGCACCTACTCAACAACTGCCCAGCACCTACCCAACACCTACCGAATTACTGCTCAATGACTACCCAGTACCTACCCAACAAATGCCCCATAACTACCAGCACCTACCCAACAACTGCCCATTATCTACTAGACAACTGGCCAGTACCAACCCAACAACTGCCTAGCATCTACCCAACAACTGCCCCATAACTACCAGCACCTACCCAACAACTGTCCATCAGCTACTTGACAACTACCCAGTACCTACTCAACAACTGCCCAGCATCTCCCCTACAATTGCCCAATGACTGCCCAGCATCTGCCCAACAATTGCCCCCTAACTACCAGCGCCTACCCAACAACTGCCCATCATCTACTTGACAACTGCCCAGTACCTACCCAACAAATGCCCACCACCAAGTGATCTCTCTATCCCTGTCTCAGCTTGGACATTTGGCTAAGCCGAACATTTGTGTTTATGGATCCGCCATCAGCGGCCTCTCAGGAGGCCGCTGATGGCGGATTAATGGTGCACTGATGCATAAACCTAACATTATGGTCCCGGATCCTAGGCCACACTGACAACCCTGCCCCAATTGTCCACATTTAGTCTGCCCAATTTATTGGGTGGCTGCACCCAAATCGCGCTCATTTTATGGGTTTATTATGGCCGAACTTCGCTCCTAAATATCCAGGGACCTCTTACTCATGGCCTTAATGCCTGCAATTGACTACTTTTTGAGTTACTGGACTACTTTTTGAGTTACTGTACATGTAGTAACATAAATAAGGGGAATGTTGTGATCCCAGGACATGGCCCAGGACACAGCATTGGTGGGAAAGAGGACAGTCCTGGCAAATCCAGGACAGTTGGCATGTATGGTGATGTCCCATGAAGGCGAAGCAGCAGAGTCTCCTAAGACCAGAGCAGAGGTGCCTTCTGAGGTCGGAGCAAAGGTACCTCCTGAGGGTGGAGCAGTGATGCCTCCTGAAGGCGGAGCAGTGGTGCCTCCTAAAGACAGAGCAGTGGCGCCTTCCAAAGGCAGAGCAGTGGTGCCTCCTAAGGGCAAAGCAGTGATGCCTCCTGAGGGTGGAGAAGTGGTGCCTCTTAAGATTGAAGCAGTGGTAGCTCCTGAAGGCAAAGCAGTGGTGCCTCTCAAGATTGGAGCAGTGGTGCCTCCTGAAGGCAGAGCAGTGGTTCCTCCTGAAGGCGGAGCAGTGGTTCCTCCTGAAGGCGGAGCAGTGGTGCCTCCTGAAGGCGGAGCAGTGGTTCCTCCTGAAGGCGGAGCAGTGGTGCCTCCTGAAGGCGGAGCAGTGCTGCCTCCTGAAGGCGGAGCAGTGCTGCCTCCTGAAGTTGGAGCAGCGCTGCCTCCTGAAGTTGGAGCAGCGGTGCATCCTAAGTGTGGAGCAGCAGTGCATCCTAGGGGTGGAGTAGTGGTGTCTCCTTAGGGCAAAGGAATGGTGCCACATAAAGGTGGTTCCTCCTGAGGGTGGAGCAGCGGTGTCTCCTAAGGGCGGAGCAGCGGTGCCTCCTGAGGATGGAGCAGTGGTGCCTCTTGAGGCGGAGCAGTGGTGCCTCCTAAGGGCGGGGCAGCGGTGCCTCCTGAGGGTGGAGACGCGGTGCCTCCTGAGGGTGGAGCAGCGGTGCCTCCTGAGGGCGGAGCAGTGGTGCCTCCTAAGGGCGGAGCAGCGGTGCCTCCTAAGGGCGGAGCAGCGGTGCCTCCTGAGGGTGGAGCAGCGGTGCCTCTTGAGGGCGGAGCAGTGGTGCCTCCTGAGGGCGGAGCAGTGGTGCCTCCTGAGGGTGGAGCAGTGGTGCCTCCTGAGGGTGGAGCAGTGTTGCTTCTTGAGTGCGGAGCAGTGGTGCCTCCTAAGGGCGGGGCAGCGGTGCCTCCTGAGGGCAGAGCAGTCTTGCCTTCTGAAGGTGAAGCAGTGGTGAGCCCCTCTACCCCCACACATAACAGTGTGTCAGTATGTCAGAATGTATGCAGTGATCACACAGTAAGGGACGCGCTCCGCCATGTATAGCAGTACTAAGCCCCTGACTCAGGATGGCACTCCCATACGCCGTGGCTGAGTCAGGGTTCTTCTATTCCCGGCGTGGACAGAAGACTCCCCATAAGGACGAAGTTTATTCTGGAGCCGTCCTCTGTATATGATGAGAAATGCCAAAACCGTCCGATGATCTGTGTGCCAAATCTCACAGCTGAGAGCAGCCCACCCACCGACCAATCTTCTCCTATGATGTCATGTGATAAATATAAAATGTGATTCTGATCTGCATTACAGCCGGACTCATCGCCCAATCACATCGCTGCGCCGTCATAACGTATACATGTTCATTGCAATAGGAAGCACAATCTTCTACAATACGCCACAACGCACGTAAATGCGCCATTTTATTAACACAACGCATGACAGCGCTAGTGCAAGAGTTTTGTTCCTTGCTGTGTGTTGGCGGGACAATCGATAAAATTTGCATTTATGAACAGAGGAGATTTGACTAAAGCAGGCCATAGTTACATAGTTAGTCAGGTTGAAAAAAGACACAAAGTCCATCCAGTTCAACCATAAAAAACAAACAAAAATTAAATAATATCGTACAATCCCATATACACAATTCTATACCCACAGTTGATCCAGAGGAAGGGGAAAAACCCCAGCAGAGCATGATCCAATTTGCTACAGCAGGGGAAAAAATTCCTTCCTGATCCCCCGAGAGGCAATCGGATTTTCCCCGGATCAACTTTCCCTATAAATGTCAGTACCCAGTGTGACAGCAGGAAGGTAAAGTCACCTGGTTGCATCCAGGGGGGTAGATATATTTCGCCCAGATTCAGGCTTTACGCCGACTTATACAACTAGGTGGAGAGTTGTATAAGCCCAGCTAAGGCTAGTGGGCTCATGGATGACTCATACCTCTAGGGAGAGTGTGGGGCGTCGTGCAGACAGAGATGAGGAGACCAGCTGAACCTTGTCAGCTCATTTAGGCCTCTATAAGAACTCCCAGCTTCATTAGATGTTAGCTCATGCCTGGAACCAGACCTGTGTGGACTGTCTAGGGAGAGTGAACCCCTGTGCGGTGAGACAAAGCCTGTGTGGCTATTTGTTTGGACTTTTACTAAACCAGGGACTTAGGGACTAGGACAGCACTAGGCTGATCCCAGTTGTTAGTTAGGAAACCTGTATGTTTAGTCAGAGGTCAAGTTGACCAGGATTTATTTTGTTTATGTTTCTTTTGCTTTGCTGTGTTTTGTCACTGTAAATAGAAAATAAACCGCACCTTTTTGATTTTGAAAACCACAACCTCCGTTTGCTGGGCCTGTTTTGTGTGGGGAGCCCATCCCGGGGGGGGGTCACACACACCCGCTGCCGAGCTAACCCCCCCTCACAGTTGGTGGAGAACCAGTGGCAGTTTTTTTTTTTAAGCCAGCATGGAGGAGATACTGAAGCAGCTGGCTCTAGCAAATGCCAATCAACAGCAGACAAATGCAGGTTTGCAAAAGAACTTCGCAGCCCAGCAGCAAGCTCATCAACAGAGCCTTGCAGCCCAGCAGCAGACAAACGCAACTTTGCAACAGAGTCTGGAGGCTCAGCAACGAGCCCAGCAGCAATCTGAGGCCCGCTTCATAGACCTGTTGCAGAAGCAAGAGCAGAGACTACAACAACAGATGGAAGCAGTAATGCAGCAACGTCCGCAGACCAGTGAGGAAAGCCGTCCCACTAATACCGCGTCCTTTGGGGTGAGTCGTTTATTGACAAAAATGACTGGAGAGGATGATCCAGAGGTATTTTTGACCACATTTGAAAGGACCGCTGAAAGAGAAAAGTGGCCTGAGGAGCAGTGGGCTGGACTGGTGGCTCCTCTGTTAACTGGTGAATCGCAGAAAGCTTACTATGACCTAGAGCCTAACCAAGCAAAAGACTATGTGATGCTAAAAGCTGAAATATTGGCAAGGCTGGGTGTCACCCAGGCTGTCCGGGCTCAGCGTGTGCATAACTGGACTTTCCAGCTTGGAAAACCCCCCAGGTCTCAAATGTATGATCTCATTCACCTGAGCAGAAAGTGGCTACAGCCAGAGACTTTGTCCGCACCAAAGATTGTGGAACGTGTTGTAATGGATCGGTTTTTGAGAGCTCTTCCTACTGCCATCCAAAAGTGGGTAAGCCATGGAGACCCAGAGACGGCCGATGGTCTTGTGGATCGTGTGGAGAAATACTTGGCTACAGAGAACCTGACGGCCTCTTCCAGAGACACTCGGACTTTCCACCCTAAGACCAGACCATCCCCAGGGGCGGATAAGAGGATTCCAAGGGGTGAGGGTGGAGAGAGTGAGAGGGTGGGAGCTCTACCCCAAGTTTGGCGAGAACAGCCTGGGAAGTCAGCGGCTCAAGAGGCCGCAAGAAGGATCGTTTGCTACCGCTGCCGGCAAGCGGGACATATTGCAGCCAATTGCCCGGTTGTGGAGGAACCCATGCAGTGTGACTTTCTGACGGGCAGACGTCAGTCGCTGTGTGCGACAGTCGCATGCACTGCCATTCGAGGAACTGAGAAACATTTATGCAAAATGTGTGTTAATGGTAGAAATGTTGTGGTATTGTTGGATTCAGGTAGCCTTGTGACCCTGATAAAGGCTGAGTTAGTTAAAACAGAGGTCTCTGGGAATAGCAAGGTAGCTGTTATTTGTGTGCATGGGGACACCCGAGAGTATCCAGTGACTACAGTGTGTTTCGAGACCCCCAAAGGTACCCTCTCTCATCCAGTGGGCTTAGTATCTCAGTTACCGCATGACGCCATTGTGGGAAGGGATTTTCCGAAGTTCTGGGAACTGTGGGATGATCCTGAGCCCCCCACTGGTGCCCCTATGTACCAGGAATGTGATAGCCAGAACTCCCCTGAGAGTGGTGAGGACTCTCCGGAATTTCCCTTATCAGTATTGGCAGGGGAGACTCAAGAAACTGGAGAGGAGCCCACCTCCTCAGACGAAAACCTACCGTCTGTGGAGTTTTCTGATCTTGAGGTTCACAGGGAAAACTTTGCCACAGAACAGTTGAAAGACCCCGCCCTAATAAAGGCACGGGAAAACGTAGTGAAAATAGATGGCGAGTTAGTGAACCCAGATAATACCTGCACTTACCCATACTTCAGCGTAGAGAAGGACCTACTGTATCGGGTGGCAAAAAGGGCAGAAGAAACCGTTGAGCAGCTTGTGGTGCCCAAACCTTACAGGAAGTTGGTGTTGGAGTTGGCCCATGGGCACATTCTTGGAGGTCATCTGGGGACAGAGAAAACCCGAGAGAGGGTATTACAGAGATTCTATTGGCCGGGGGTGATGAAGGACATAGAAAATTATTGTTCCTCCTGCCCTGTGTGTCAGAGGTCGGCCCCGATGCCACATTTCCGTAGCCCGCTGGTCCCTCTACCCATCATTGAGGTCCCGTTTGAGAGGATCGCCATGGATTTGGTAGGTCCTATAATCAAGTCCGCTAGGGGGCACCAGTACATATTAGTTATAATGGACTATGCCACCCGTTATCCAGAAGCGATCCCTCTCCGAAATACCTCGGCCAAAACCATAGCCAAAGAGCTATCTCTTGTGTTTAGCCGGGTGGGTATTTGTAAAGAACTGCTTACGGACCAAGGTACACCCTTTATGTCCCGGGTTATGAAGGAGCTGTGTAAATTGTTCAAAGTGACGCAATTACGTACATCTGTGTATCACCCCCAAACCGATGGGCTGGTTGAAAGGTTCAACAAAACCCTAAAACAAATGTTGAAGAAAGTGGTGGATAGAGATGGAAAGGATTGGGACTGTCTACTTCCTTATCTGATGTTTGCTATTAGGGAGGTGCCCCAATCCTCTACGGGATTCTCCCCCTTTGAGTTACTGTATGGGAGACACCCAAGAGGGCTGTTGGATATTGCCAAGGAAACTTGGGAAAGTGAGAGTTCTCCCCACAGGAGTGTGATTGAGCATGTCGCCCTGATGCAAGACCGAATTGCACAGGTAATGCCCATCGTGAAGGAACATTTGGCCCAAGCGCAGTTAGCACAGCAGAGAGTGTACAACCGTGGAGCCAAGACCCGTACCTTTTCCCCGGGGGATAGGATACTGGTACTTGTCCCTACGGTTGAAAGTAAATTCCTTGCCAAATGGCAAGGCCCCTACGAGATAATGGAAAAAGTGAGCGAAGTGAATTACAAGGTCAGACAACCAGGAAGGCGAAAGCCCGAACAGATCTATCACGTTAATCTGTTGAAAGCCTGGAGGGATAGAGAGTCCCTAGTCGCAGACACTTGGTCACCAGCTCAAACTGGTTGCGTGATTCCTGAGGTTGGAATAGCAGCCACCTTGTCACAACCCCAACAACAGGAGGTTAAGGAGTTTGTGCTTCGCAACAAGGAGGTATTCTCTGAGCTGCCGGGACAAACATCTGGGGTAGAGCATGACATCATTACCCCGCCCGGTGAAAGGGTGAAGTTAAAACCCTATCGGATCCCAGAGGCCCGACGGGAGGCAATACGGGAGGAAGTACAGAAAATGCTGAACTTAGGGGTGATAGAGGAGTCCCAAAGTGATTGGTCTAGTCCCATTGTGTTGGTGCCTAAACCGGATGGGAGCTGGCGATTTTGTAACGATTTTCGTCAGTTGAACAAAGTTACAAAATTTGACACCTACCCCATGCCACGTATAGATGAGTTGATCGACCGGCTGGGAACAGCCCGATACATGACGACTCTTGACCTCACAAAAGGGTATTGGCAAATCCCCCTGGCCAAGTCGGCCAAAGAGAAAACCGCATTTGTAACCCCAGACGGGGCGTTCCAATATAAAAGAATGCCGTTCGGGTTACAGAATGCGCCGGCCACATTCCAGCGGAAAATGGACCAGATGCTGAGGCCCCATCGGAAGTATGCTGCGGCTTACCTGGATGACATAATTGTCCATAGCACAGATTGGGCCTCACATCTGTCAAAAGTGCAAGCAGTCCTGGACTCTGTTCGGGAAGCGGGGTTTACGGCTAACCCCAAGAAGTGTACCATTGGGCAGGAGGAGGCCAAATATCTTGGGTACACCATTGGGAGGGGAGTAATAAAACCCCAACTCAACAAAGTCGAGGCCATCCAGAGTTGGCCACGTCCCAACAGCAAGAAGCAGGTACGAGCCTTTCTGGGAATCGCTGGGTATTATCGGCGATTCATTCCCCACTTTGCTTCTAAGGCTGTGCCCCTAACCAACCTGACGAAGGGGAAAGGGTCGGTCATGATTAAATGGACCCCCGAGGCTGAGGCAGCATTCCAATTCTTGAAACAAGCCTTATGTAGCCAGCCAGTGTTGTACTCACCCGACTTCTCTAAAGACTTTGTCGTACAAAGTGATGCGTCAGATGTGGGGTTAGGAGCAGTATTGTCCCAGGTCTGGAACGGGGAAGAGCACCCAGTCATTTACCTCAGCAGGAAGTTGAAGTCCCATGAGGTAAATTACGCCACCGTTGAAAAGGAGTGTTTAGCGGTGAAGTGGGCTCTAGATTCCCTTCGGTACTACCTGCTAGGTAGGCACTTTGACATGGTTACGGATCACGCTCCGTTAAAGTGGATGGCTCAAAACAAGGAAACAAATAGAAGAGTGAATAGGTGGTTCCTGGCCCTCCAGGAATTCAACTTCACAGTAAAGCATCGCCCTGGCGTTCAAATGGGGAATGTGGATGCTTTGTCTCGAGTACATGAATGCCTGATTGCTGGTGTTCCAACCCCGAGGTTAAAACAAGAGGGGGGGGGTAAGTGACAGCAGGAAGGTAAAGTCACCTGGTTGCATCCAGGGGGGTAGATATATTTCGCCCAGATTCAGGCTTTACGCCGACTTATACAACTAGGTGGAGAGTTGTATAAGGCTAGTGGGCTCATGGATGACTCATACCTCTAGGGAGAGTGTGGGGCGTCGTGCAGACAGAGATGAGGAGACCAGCTGAACCTTGTCAGCTCATTTAGGCCTCTATAAGAACTCCCAGCTTCATTAGATGTTAGCTCATGCCTGGAACCAGACCTGTGTGGACTGTCTAGGGAGAGTGAACCCCTGTGCGGTGAGACAAAGCCTGTGTGGCTATTTGCTTGGACATTTAAAACCAGGGACTTAGGGACTAGGACAGCACTAGGCTGATCCCAGTTGTTAGTTAGGAAACCTGTATGTTTAGTCAGAGGTCAAGTTGACCAGGATTTATTTTGTTTATGTTTCTTTTGCTTTGCTGTGTTTTGTCACTGTAAATAGAAAATAAACCGCACCTTTTTGATTTTGAAAACCACAACCTCCGTTTGCTGGGCCTGTTTTTGTGTGGGGAGCCCATCTCGGGGGTCACACACACCCGCTGCCGAGCTAACCCCCCTCACACCAGTTATATTATGTACATTTAGGAAAGTATCCAGACCTTTCTTATAGCAATCTACTGAGCTGGCCAGATCCACCTCTGCAGGGAGTCTGTTCCACATCTTCACAGCTCTTACTGTGAAGAAACCTTTCTGTATTTGGAGATGAAATCTTTTTTCCTCTAGACGCAAAGAGTGCCCCCTTGTTCTCTGTGATGACCGTAAAGTGAATAACTCAACACCAAGTTCACTATATGGACCCCTTATATATTTGTACATGTTGATCATATCCCCCCCCCCCAATCTCCTCTTCTCAGTAGAGAATAAATTCAGTTCCTCTAATCTCTCCTCATAGCTGAGCTCCTCCATGCCTCTTATCAGTTTGGTTGCCCTTCACTGCACTTTCTCCAGTTCCCCGATATCCTTTTTGAGAACTGGGGCCCAAAACTGAACTGCATATTCCAGATGAGGTCTTACTAATGATTTGTACAGATGATGTCTCTCTCTCTGGAGTCCATACCTCTCTTATACAAGAAAGGACTTTGCTCGCTTTGGAAACCGCAGCTTGACATTGCATGTTATTATTGAGCTTATGATCTACCAAAACAAAGAAAAAGGGGGCTGTGTGTAAACACAGGTGGGACTTTGAGTGAGGCACATGGCTGGTGTCTCCATCCCGGGTACAATGTAGAAGAGAAAGGGAGTTTGGGACTTTGAATGAGGTTCTAGACAAGTTGGGGGTACATGAAGGAAACGCATGTTTAATAACATGAAAAATAAATGTACCGTATATACTCGAGTATAAGCCAAGGTACCTACTTTTACCACAAAAAACTGGGAAAACGCATTGACTCGAGTATAAGCCGGGGGGGGGGGGGGGGGGGAATGTGCCCATTGCCACCTCACTGTGCCAATTGCCCAACCTTACTGTGTCCATTGCCATCTCACTGTGTCCATTGCCATCTCACTGTGCCCATTGCCACCTCACTGTGCCCATTGCCACCTCACTGTGCCCATTGCCACCTCACTGTGCCCCCTTACTGTGTCCATTGCAGCCTCCCTGTGCCCGAGTCAGTCAGTGTACCTGAAAATCTTCTTATTCCGCGGCCAGCGTCCATTGTTTAAATCTCGCGCCTTTCTCCCTGTCCCTTCCGTGATAGGCGTTTCAAGCAAACACTGTGTTGAGTGTTGCGCCTATCACGGAGATCCTCTCATTCTCGGACTCCGTCTCCCAGCAGGCACTGTGTTCAGTATTCCACCAATCACGGACGTCGGACAAGAGACCGTCCATGATAGGCGCAACACTCAACACAGTGTTTGCTGGAAACGCCTATCGCGGAAGGGACAGGGAGAAAGGCGCGAGATTTAAACAATGGACGCCGGCCGCGGAATAACAAGATTTTTAGGTACTGACAGGTACTGACTCGAGTATAAGCCGAGGGGTATACTTTCAGCCCTAAAAAAAGGGCTGAAAAACTCGGCTTATACTTGAGTATATACGGTATTACAATATAAGAATAATGGGATTGCACATAAAATACACACATATCGTGAACATAGAGGACATATTCTTGCGTCAACTTGGAAACTCATGGCAATATGACAGTGCATATGAATCATGGACATCAAGGATACAAAGTAACATCATCTAAAAATGCATGACAGTATGATAGATAGATGTGCAATTCCCATGAGTGCACATATGTGAACATAGTGCAATGGAGTGGCAAGCTGTAACAAATTTTTAGGCATAATGGTTGTAAAATTGTAGATGGGTCAAAGAGCTGATATAGAAGTGTGTTGGCATCCTTTTTCATCCAACGCGTTTCGTATTTAACCCGGATGAGTTAAATACGAAACGCGTTGGGCAAAAAAGGATGCCAACACACTTCTATATCAGCTCTTTGACCCATTTACAATTTTACAAGTGCAAAGTGCAATTTTCCAGTGCAATCCCATCATTCTCATATTGTAATACATTTATTTTTCATGTTATTAAACATGTGTTTCCTTCATGTACCCCCAACTTGTCTAGAACCTCATTTAAAGTCCCAAACTCCCTTTCTCTTCTACATGATCTACCAAAACCCCCAGATCCTTCTCCACTACGGATCCCCCTAGTTGTACCCCCCCCCCCCCTAGTATGTATGATGCCTATTCTTAGCCCCCAAGTGCAGAACTTTACATTTATCAACATTAAACCTCATCTGCCACATAGTCGCCCAATACACTATACAATCTGATTGTACAAATTCCTTTAGATCTGTGGAATTATATGAGGTCACACCTAGACAACCTATTCAATACGAATCCCATTAGGAAGGACCCTACACTTCATACTGTAGTTGATAATGGATCTAAAGGAGATTGTACAGTGAATGGTCACCTCTAGATTGCTGAAGAACAAAGATCAGATCATTCTCAGCACCTAGAACGTCCCAATGAGGACAGACTCAGCAGAGCTGTACATGGTGCTGCACACCGGCCGGATATATTTACAAAGATTTCTTCAGACGTTCACACTTGGGGGGGGGAGGGGGGGTGACGACGACGACGACACTTTGTATTTTAGTCATGATGGAGTCTCAGGAATGATTCACAACGGCAGAGTGACAACCCCAGATGTGCCGGTCCGAGAGTGGAAGATATGAGGTCACCGATATCTACAGAACAACCCCCGAGAGTTCCAGAAGATCCTGGAGATCCGACCGCCGCTGGTGGTATCCACACAAAAAACAATGTATCCGAGAAGGGGGGGGGGCACCAATTTATGGGGTCTATGTTATTACCTCCTATGTATAGTGCCAACATATACCGCAGTGCTGTACAGAGATCACTCAGGCAGTCACATCCGTCTTTGTACCAGAGGAGCTTACACTCTAATGCCCCCTCCCCCCACAATCACACACTATTATTATTATTATAAAAAGAGAAAAGGAGACGGGACTAGAACAGTGCTATTAAATTAATATCAAGCACAATGGAAAATCAATTAGTAAAAATATACAATAATTTTATTTCATGAATTATACAAAATTGATAAAAAAAATTAGAGCAATATCACTGAGTCAATAAAAAATGGAGTCAATAAAAAATGGAAAAATATAAATATATATCTAGTATTGTAACATAATAAGAGCAGCAATTTTAAGGCTGCTCAATTATGTTACAATACTAGATATATATTTATATTTTTCAATTTTTATATGTATATGTATCTATTATTGTAACATAATTGAGCAGCCTTAAAATTCCTGCTCTTATTATGTTACAATACTAGATATATATATAAAAATTGAAAAATATAAATATATATGTATCTATTACGGTTCTCCAAGAGTAATTTATTCTGATTGTGTTTTTTGGTATTTTTTCTTGGCCGGGTCACCAGTTGCTGGGAATCTGGTCCATTGCTGTCCCAAGGGTGGTTCTCCGCCCTTACACCTGTGGGGTGTTTTCCCTTCCCCCCCCCCTCTTCCCTCTGTTCATCTAGGGACATCAGGGACTTTGGTGGTAAGTCGCCTTTCCTCGTCACTTGAAGACCTGTAGACCTCTAATTTTAGATAAATGTCTATAATGGTCAAGTGGTAATTTTTTGCATTTTGCTTTTTTATATTTAATAGTTGCTATTTGTATAGAAGTTTGAGACATAATTCCCCTGACGAAGCCCCAATGGGCGAAACATATAGGGACTACGTATGATCTTCTCAACCTACAACTGATGCAACCACCACCTTGGAATCACCCTACCGCAAATTGGCTCAGTGATATTGCTCTAATTTTTATCAATTTTGTATAATTCATTAAATACAATTATTGTATTTTTTTACTAATTGGTTTTCCATTGTGTTTGATATTAATTTAATAGCACCGTTATAGTCCCGTCTCCTTTTCTCAATCAAATTTTGGGATGAGGTGCGTTATATTGGGTGTGTACCCCATAGTCAGACCACAAAAACTCTAGACCTATTATTATTATACATGTAGCGGGGTCCTCAAATTGATGGGATACACCTGGGCAATAGTGTGACCCAGGTGTATAATTGTGTTAGGATTCAGACCCCTTTTTGTCTCGTGGAGGATTGGAGGATGTAATATTCTCCTTTGCCTGTGGGTGGCGAGGTACCCACAGGCTTCAGGTAGAATCATCTTCGCAGTGCTCCCTGTTTTGTCCCTTCCTGGAGATGGTATGGCTGGGGCGGGGAACCCGCCGGGCCGTTGATGGGAGGAGATAAAAGGGGGAGACGCCCTTGCCACGAGGTCTTGCGGGGAAGGAGGTCCTCGGAGGAGGAGGGTTGCGGTCCGCACCCAGGGCCCTTAGGCCTGGGTGCTGAAGATCCAGGAGTCTGGTCCAGGTGCCCATGGCCTGGTCCGGAGTCACGTTGGCGTCCATCCCAGGCACCTTCAGCCTGGGGTGAGGTACTATCGAGGAGGCCTGGGGCCCAGTACCTTCGACTGGGTCCCGCTAGGGTGGACTGTCCGAGGGTCCCTGAGCGGAGGGACTCGTACCTGAGGTGAGGAGGCCAGAGAGGTTACCCACTGGAGACCCGGAGCAGCACCAACCCGGTGACAGTGGGCCTCTGGGAACTCTCTTGGGGGGACACATCCCCCTGATAGGGTCCACAGCGCATCGAAGAGGGCTCCATTGCTGTTCATAGGGGTTGCTGGAAGAGACCCCATCCTTCCTGTTCTGTAACAGCCGGATTGGCTTAGGCGCCGCTGGTCATAGTACAGTGGCATAGAACTGAAACGTTAGGAAGTGCCTTGATCTGCTCATCCCACCGTTGGCAAGGTTATAGGTCCCAACCAGTTTGCTGCAAAAAAACTGTTTATTGTGCTTTGCGTATTGGAGTGTCAAATAAACAAGTGTTGGACCTTTCTCCGGTGTGTGAACTCCAGTTACTGGAAGCAAAGGGGAGGCTGGTGAGCTTGCAATTACAGACTCAGTGCATTCACAGAACACACCGGCCCGAGGAAACATCAGGAAGTGGCCTTCACCTCCCTACTACAATGGGGAGGACATGGGCCGTGGCGCATCTCACTCTCACAACCCAGGAACCCCTAGACATGAGTTGGTGTGTAACCGATAAAGATGGAGAGAGAGTGAGGCCGCTACATACATTTTTATAGCTCTGACATATACCACAGTGCTGTACAGAGATCACTGAGCCAATCACATCAGTCTCTGTACAGAGGAGCTTACACTCGAATGTCCCCTTCCCCCACAGTCACATCAGTCTCTGTACCAGAGGAGCTTACACTCTAATGTCCCCTCCCCCCACAGTCACATCAGTCTCTGTACAGAGGAGCTTACACTCTAATGTCCCCTCCCCCCACAGTCACATCAGTCTCTGTACCAGAGGAGCTTACACTCTAATGTCCCCTCCCCCACATCACATCAGTCTCTGTACCAGAGGAGCATACACTCTAATGTCCCCTCCCCCCACAGTCACACACTATTATTATACATTTATATAGCTCTGACATATACCGCAGCGCTGTACAGAGATCACTGAGCCAATCACATCAGTCTCTGTAGAGAGGAGCTTACACTCTAATGTCCCCTCCCCCACAGTCACATCAGTCTCTGTACCAGAGGAGCTTACACTCTAATGTCCCCTCCCCCCCCCCACAGTCACATCAGTCTCTGTACAGAGGAGCTTACACTCTAATGTCCCCTCCCCCACAGTCACATCAGTCTCTATACAGAGGAGCTTACACTCTAATGTCCCCTCCCCCCCATCACATCAGTCTCTGTACAGAGGAGCTTACACTCTAATGTCCCCTCCCCCCATCACATCAGTCTCTGTACAGAGGAGCTTACACTCTAATGTCCCCTCCCCCCACATCACATCAGTCTCTGTACAGAGGAGCTTACACTCTAATGTCCCCTCCCCCACACATCACATCAGTCTCTGTACAGAGGAGCTTACACTCTAATGTCCCCTCCCCCCACAGTCACATCAGTCTCTGTACAGAGGAGCTTACACTCTAATGTCCCCCCCCCCACATCACATCAGTCTCTGTACAGAGGAGCTTACACTCTAATTTCCCCTCCCCCCACATCACATCCGTCTCTGTACAGAGGAGCTTACACTCTAATGTCCCCTCCCCCCACAGTCACATCAGTCTCTGTACCAGAGGAGCTTACACTCTAATGTCCCCTCCCCCACATCACATCAGTCTCTGTACCAGAGGAGCATACACTCTAATGTCCCCTCCCCCCACATCACATCAGTCTCTATACAGAGGAGCTTACACTCTAATGTCCCCTCCCCCACATCACATCAGTCTCTGTACAGAGGAGCTTACACTCTAATGTCCCCTCCCCCCACATCACATCAGTCTCTGTACCAGAGGAGCTTACACTCTAATGTCCCCTCCCCCACAGTCACATCAGTCTCTATACAGAGGAGCTTACACTCTAATGTCCCCTCCCCCCCCCATCACATCAGTCTCTGTACAGAGGAGCTTACACTCTAATGACCCCTCCCCCCACAGTAACACACTATTATTATTATACATTTATATAGCTCTGACATATACCGCAGCGCTGTACAGAGAACACTGAGCCAATCAGTCTCTGTACCAGAAGAGCTTACACTCTAATGTCCCCTCCCCCACAGTCACATCAGTCTCTGTACCAGAGGAGCTTACACTCTAATGCCCCCCCCCCCACAGTCACACACTATTATTATTATACATTTTTATAGCTCTGACATATACCGCAGTGCTGTACAGAGAACACTGAGCCAATCACATCAGTCTCTGCACCAGAGGAGCTTACACTCTAATGTCCCCTCCCCCACATCACATTAGTCTCTGTACAGAGGAGCTTACACTCTAATGTCCCCTCCCCCCACATCACATCAGTCTCTGTACAGAGGAGCTTACACTCTAATGTCCCCTTCCCCCCACATCACATCAGTCTCTGCACCAGAGGAGCTTACACTCTAATGTCCCCTCCCCCACATCACATTAGTCTCTGTACAGAGGAGCTTACACTCCAATGTCCCCTCCCCCACATCACATCAGTCTCTGTACAGAGGAGCTTACACTCTAATGTCCCCTCCCCCACATCACATTAGTCTCTGTACAGAGGAGCTTACACTCTAATGTCCCCTCCCCCCACATCACATCAGTCTCTGTACAGAGGAGCTTACACTCTAATGTCCCCTCCCCCCACATCACATCAGTCTCTGTACAGAGGAGCTTACACTCTAATGTCCCCTCCCCCCACATCACATCAGTCTCTGTACAGAGGAGCTTACACTCTAATGTCCCCTCCCCCCACATCACATAAGTCTCTGTACAGAGGAGCTTACACTCTAATGTCCCCTCCCCCCACATCACATAAGTCTCTGTACAGAGGAGCTTACACTCTAATGTCCCCTCCCCCCACATCACATCAGTCTCTGTACCAGAGGAGCTTACACTCTAATGTCCCCTCCCCCCACATCACATAAGTCTCTGTACAGAGGAGCTTACACTCTAATGTCCCCTCCCCCCACATCACATCAGTCTCTGTACAGAGGAGCTTACACTCTAATGTCCCCTCCCCCACATCACATTAGTCTCTGTACAGAGGAGCTTACACTCTAATGTCCCCTCCCCCCACATCACATCAGTCTCTGTACAGAGGAGCTTACACTCTAATGTCCCCTCCCCCCACATCACATCAGTCTCTGTACCAGAGGAGCTTACACTCTAATGTCCCCTCCCCCACAGTCGCACACAATACTCAGTGTCCCCCATCTCTCGTGGTACCTTGTTGTAGGGGACGCAGTCATTCTTACAATGGTTTCCGCTCTCGTCGTACGTCCAATCGGTGAGGAAGTTACGCACACAGACCAGATCTGACCGGCAAGCTTCAAACCTGAGTGTGAGAAGAGGGAACACCTCTGTCAGGTTTTTAATTTCTCTCCGTGACCCCCATTGAAGAGCTTTTCCCTCACTTCCTGTCCCTGTGACAACCATACCAGAACTGGGGGGGGGGGGGAGGAAGGTTGTCACCAGGACAGGAAGTTACTGGCAGCAATAAAAACATTTTTCAGAGAGGAGTGGGGCGCCTTGAGGCGCTGGAGTCCGGTAAAGCAGTGTCTCCCAAGCTGTCCGATCGACTTTCGAAACTTTATGTCCTACATAGAGCGTACCTCACACCCCTCAGAGTGGCAAGATACAAGCGCACCTATTCTACAACATGTCTGATGTGTGGACAAGAGACGGGCACTCTTTTCCACCTGATCTGGGCCTGCCCTAAGATACAAGGTTTGTGGAAACAAATTGTGACATTTCTACACGACGAGATGGGCTCACCCCTTGCATTAGACCCCAAACAATGCCTTCTGGGAATGTTACCAGACACAATAGATAAATACACTAAAACATTTCTTCATGAGACACTGTTTTCAGCCAGGAAAGTCATTGCTAAAAAATGGATGAGACAAACACCTCCCAAAATAGTAGAATGGAAAATAGAAGTGAATAATACCCTGCCATACAAGAAATGTATATATATCAACAGGGGCTGCCCCAATAAATATAACAAGATATGGGACCGCTGGCTTCAAGAGTCGAGTACCTGTACATAACAAGACCATATCAGTCGATCTGCAATGTATTCTTGTAGAGCACGCTCACATGACAATGATAATGTATCTGTTGCCTTACCTACCTCAAGTATGATTCTCAATGTATCAGTTACCAAGTTTATATGCAAAATATACTTCACATGTATGCACCCTTTGAGCAATAAAAACCTTTGTTTAACGTTAAAAAAACATTTTTCAGAAGTTGGTCTCCTCGCCCTTTGCAGGTCTCTGGTTTGCACTCACCAGCCGTCACAGAAGGTCTGGCACAGCGGCACTCTCTGGATGGCGACGGAGATGTTGGGGTGACCCCAGTGTGCGGTCAGCGGGGAGCACTGATAGAAGCATTCGATCTTCTTCATATAATCCTCACAGCTGTAACATGAAACCAATATATATATATATATATATATATACATAAATAATAATAATGATATATAACAGGGGTCTCCAAACTTTTCAAACAAAGGGCCAGTCTACTGTCCTACAGACTTTAGGAGGGCCAGATTGTGGCCAGTGGGGGTAGAAAATGTCTCAGGCCCAGCATTAGAGAGGGTAAATATGGCCTCAGGGTTGGTGGTCAGCAGGAGGGGTATTCCCCCATTATTGGTATTGGGAGGAGGAGTAGTGCCCCATTATTGGTATTTGTAAGAGGAGTAGTGCCCCATTATTGGTATTGGGAGGAGGAGTAGTGCCCCATTATTGGTATCCATGGAAGACATTGTGCCCCATTGCTGGTGTCAATGGGAGGAATAGTGCCCCAAGGGCCGGATAAAGGCTAACAAAGGGCCACATCTGGCCCTCGGGCCGCAGTTTGGAGACCCCTGATATATAATAATTAATAATAAATAAATAAATAAAAAATAAATCAATCTGCAACATGTTATAAAACATATGAAATACACAATAACAGAGGGACATTAGAGATATTAGCCCCCCCCGGAAATGAAGGAGGGGGGCGCTCTTCTTCATTAAATAAACAGCGGCGGGGAGATCACACTATACAGCTCTCATCCCCATCTGACATCCCCCTTAAAGGGCCAGTCCACAAAGATTAGTTCAGCTTCTGAGTGACTATATTTAGTACCGTAGTTTCTCCTCTGTCTGAGGGGTTCTAGTGCTGGGATCGCCTCCACTAGAGCTCATTGCTTCCCCCCCCCAAATGCTCAGATCTGCTGCACCTGGAGTCTCACTTCTCCTGCTGGATTCTCCATAATGTAAACACACAGGTGTCAAACACAAGGCCCGCAGGCCGAATCCGGCCCTCCAGGCCATTTCATGTGGCCCTCGCACCTCTCCTGCAGCTGCAGGAGCGCTCCAGCCCTCCTCTGGTCCTCCTCCAGACCCTGTACTTTCTGCTTTTAAGCAATGCATCCATATCTTCTTCCCAGCAGCAGCATAAGGAAAGGGGGTGCAATGTGATGTAAGGGAGGGCGGGGGACTCAACTTCTGATGGTGGGGGGGGCTCTTGACATGTAATGTAAGGGGAGGGGATGCGCCTGACATCTAATCTTACAGATACAACCGGCCCTTTTGAGGGCCATCATAATGCTGATGCGGCCCCACGATGAAATTGAGTTTGACACCCCTGATGTAACACATCCAGTAAAGTGAGTGATGTATTATGCCCCGTACACACGGAAAAAAGTTGGATGTTTTTTCAGACGGAATTCCGCTCAAGCTTGGCTTGCATACACACGGTCACACAAAAGTTCGCTGAACTTTCGAGCGTTAAGAACGCGGTGACGTACAACACACTACGACGAGTCGAGAAAAAGAAGTTCAATGCTTCCGAGCATGCGTCAAATTGTTTCCCGAGCATGCGTGGTTTTTTTTTCCCCGTCGGAATTGCATCCAGACGAACGGATTTTCCGATAGAATTTTTTTCCGTCGGAAAAATAGAGAACCTGTTCGCTATCTAAGTCTGTCGGAAATTCTGACAGAAAAAGTCCGATGGGGCATGCACACGATGAAAGGTGTGTACCGCTCCAAGCTGTGAAGCTCCAAGGAATGCTCCCGCCCTGATACTGGAAGAGGTGCTGGCTCTGCACTAATGCATGGGAAAGAAAAGAGCCCTGGACTGCCGCACTCTGTATAAACGATTTATTTTCAAAATTCCAAAATTAAAATCCAAAATTAATCCATAGATTCAAAAGTCCAAAAACAGACAAAAACAGAAAACTGACATGCAGGGGTGGATCGCTGACGCGTTTCACATCAAAGATAGATGCTTACTCAGGGGCATGCACACGGTCGGAATATCCGGCGAAAAGCTCACATCGCACTTTTTCTGTCGGAAATTCCCACCGTGTGTACGCGGCAAAAGAGCCGCAGCATCTGACTGGGGATACCAAGATCCCACCATCAGTGTCCCCAGGAAATGGCTGATCCAACCTGCACGTCGATACTGATCCTGGAAATGTCGTATCTTTGGTCTCATGGTCAGTGCTCTCCATGTCCATGTGAAACGCTCCGTGTAGAAGGTGTGGAATATGGAGCCGTGGTTTGTTATCACCGTGGAAAGACAAACAAGTTGGTAATCTGGGATCAGACAGGAGCAAGGATAGAGGAGGACAAAGCTTCAATCGGAGCTTGCAGCACAGTCCAGAGTCCGGCCCCCGGGGGGGGGGGTCACCAGCACCAGACAGCAAACAAAATCCAGAGGAGGGAGCAAAGGTCGAAAACACCATCCACCAAATACAAAAAAAAAACAGGCATTGGACTTTGATCATCCCTGTCCACATCATCGAAGAGGACCTGTCCCCAGACATTGTGGTATGAAGGGGGGTAGCAGTGCCAATACATGCCCTCAGCCTGGGGCCCCTAGACCCGGAGTGCTCCATCACTACTGGTGTTAGCATGCTGTTTATACAGACATAGGTGCAACAAACATTGTCATATATTTTACGGCGATTACTCATTCTGCCACTAGGTGGTAGTATTACATTTAATGCTTACATAATGTAATGTTCCTTCTAGTGGAACTACATGGTTATGATGTCATTTCCTGTCTCTGTGTTCCAATAAAACAAGAAGGGCTCTGCCATGTGTCCAGCACTAAGAGTCCAATCTGCAACAACTTTCCAGCGGCTGACCCCATGGACCGGCTTCTCTGTTATTCCCGGGCCCGGTGAGAACTCTGCTGGGCTAAGCTACACCAATGCATGTGCCTCCATTGTGGGGACACCAATAGTTTAGCGTTAGGACCACAGATTCCAGGGTGCCGTGGCGTGGCCCTGTGGCTTACGCATGCGTTTGCAAATGCGTGCGGACGAAACCCCTTGTTTTTAACACGCTGTTAGACAGGTTTAATTGGTTGTCAGCGAGCTGGTCGGTAAGTAGGCTTGTTTTTTTCCTGGGCATTCCCCAGGCCTTGTTGTTATAAGCTAGGGCTCGACGACATCCGGGCGCCAGGTCGCAACAATTGCGACTAGAAATAGCAACCTGGCGCCTGAGGAAGGAAGCATAGGCCTGCAGAAGACCGCAAAGCCGCGGCCGGCGCGGCCCGACGCGATTGCGTGGCGGGGGAGGTGGGGGCGCACGGAGACACAGGATACCCCCACCTCCCCCGCCGCGCGATCGCGTCGTACCGCGCCGGCCGGTAATTGAGGCCGCGGCTTTGCGGCCTTCTGCAGGCCTATGCTTCATTCTGTGATCTGGCGCCATCTTGTGTTGGCCGTTGGCATGACAAGACTAATGGAGACTTCCCCTGTGTTTTCACTGCCATCTCCTTCCCTCTAATTAGAACCCCCAAACATTATATATATATATATATATATTTTTATTCTAATACCCTAGAGAATAAAATGGCGGTCGTTGCAATACTTTCTGTCACACCGTATTTGCGCAGCGGTCTTACAAGCGCACTTTTTTGGGAAAAAATACACTTTAATTAAAAAATAAGACAACAGTAAAGTTAGCCCAATTTTTTTTTATATTGTGAAAGATAAATGTTACGGCGAGTAAATTGATACCCAACATGTCACGCTTCAAAATTGTGTCCGCATGCTTCTTCTGTGTCAGACACTATTTAAATAGGTGTTGGTGTAGAGCTGGACCCAAAAGGTAAGTATAATCTGGTCGGTACCCAGACTTAGGGAAGGCAGCTTTCCATCATACGGGGTCCCCAGAGCAGTCAAAGAACGTGGGAAGAACGAGGGCAACAAATGAGTTTATAATAAGACCAATATAGATTTATTAATTTTGATAAAAGATCGAGCAGTGGAAGCCAACATGTTTCGGGGACTCACACCCCCTTCATCAGGGCTCAATAGTAGATAGATCTTGCTGGTCTTGTTTTCTCGGACTTGATGAAGGGGGTTGCGAGTCCCTGAAACGTGTTGGATTTTACAGTCTGATCGTTTATCAATAATAATGAATATATTCAGGGATTATTATGAACTCTTATGGCGCTCCCATCCTTCCCTTCTTCTTCAGGTAGTATTAAGGGCAGAGGAAAACTACAGCCAGATATGCAGCATTTTCAGGCAGAGATCGGCCTTCATATTCTTCCCCTCTGCTCTCAGATATCTAATGACTGGCTGTGTCTGTCAGGCTTTGTATTTTAGTACATTAGTCCTTCTCTGCATCTGAATAGATTTTCCTCTAATACAAGTAGAGCCCGATCGAAGTGTGCTAGACGGGAGCCTAGGGGCCCGGTGAATGTCCAGGGGCCCCAGCTACAACCGCCATGCTGCTGGAGGGTGTGTTGTAGGCAGGGTGTGTCTGATGGGTCCAGTACAGACATGAGGGGGGGGGGGGGCTATGCAAACCCTTTCAATGTCAGTCGAAGGGATGGAGGGCCACAGCTACTACCCTGCCTAGGGCCCCATTCTGCACCTGGCTGTCCATTCACAAGACAGGCGTAAACTCTATCCTTGGAATTGGGATGTTTGGATTGGCAGCTGCTTGGGGCCCCTGCACACAGGCCGGGGTGTTGTATTAATTACTGGAGGGGGCTGCTCGCTCTGGGGACCCCGTCCATCCAGCTCTGTCATTGTTCATCCGGTCCTCCTGCTCTGCACAATATTTATGTCTTCCAGATCCAAGCTGGTGGAATGCTGGGAGAGAGATTGTGTCTGTCGCCCGGATACACTTCATTAATATCTGATGGGAGAGATTATCCCGCCTGCAGAAACGTCATTAACCCAACCGCTGCCAGATACTACAAAGCCCTGTGACTGGGGGATCCCCAGGAGCGAACAATCAGATCCTTCCGTCTGTGAGCTGGCCATACACACAGCAATCCAACCCCCGGCTCCATGTTGGTTGAGCGGAGATGGGATAGGCTTCTCTGAAGAGAAAGGTTTTCAGGGAACGCATAAAGTGGACAGTGTAGGAGATATTCGGACAGATTGGGGTAGGGAGTTCCATGGGATAGGACAGGCTCAGGGAAAAGTCCTGAAGGAGAGCATGAGAGGAGGTGACAAGGGAGCTAGAGAGCCGGAGGTCTTGGGAGGAACGAAGAGGACGATTAGGTTGGGACTTGGTTTTGAGACTAGGCTAGTGATGTAGCTGGGGGCCGAGTTGTTGATGGCTTTGTAAGTTGTTGTTAGTATTTTGAATTTATTTAGTTGGAAGAGTGGCAGCCACTGAAGGGATTGGCAGAGAGGGGTGGAGGACACTGAATGGAGGCCAGTGGAGGGATTGGCAGACAGGGGTGGAGGACATGGACTGGATAGCAGTGGATGAATTGGCAGAGAGGGGTGGAGGACACTGAATGGTGGCCAGTGGAAGGATTGGCAGAGAGGGGTGGAGGACACCAAATGGAGGCCAGTGGAGGGATTGGCAGAGAGGGGTGGAGGACACTGAATGGAGGCCAGTGGAGGGATTGGCAGAGAGGGGTGGAGGACACTGAATGGAGACCAGTGGAGGGATCGGTGGTGGTGGGGGGGGGGTGGAGGACACTGAATGGAGACCAGTGAAAGGATTGGCAGAGAGGGGTGGAGGACACTGAATGGAGGCCAGTGGAGGGATTGGCAGACAGGGGTGGAGGACATGGACTGGATACCAGTGGATGGATTGGCAGAGAGGGGTGGAGGACACTGAATGGAGACCAGTGGAGGGATTGGCAGAGAGGGGTGGAGGACACCAAATGGAGGCCAGTGGAGGGATTGGCAGAGAGGGGTGGAGGACACTGAATGGAGGCCAGTGGAGGGATTGGCAGAGAGGGGTGGAGGACACCAAATGGAGGCCAGTGGAGGGATTGGCAGAGAGGGGTGGAGGACACTGAATGGTGGCCAGTGGAAGGATTGGCAGAGAGGGGTGGAGGACACCAAATGGAGGCCAGTGGAGGGATTGGCAGAGAGGGGTGGAGGACACTGAATGGAGACCAGTGGAGGGATCGGTGGTGGTGGGGGGGGGTGGAGGACACTGAATGGAGACCAGTGAAAGGATTGGCAGAGAGGGGTGGAGGACACTGAATGGAGGCCAGTGGAGGGATTGGCAGACAGGGGTGGAGGACACTGAATGGAGACCAGTGGAGGGATTGGCAGAGAGGGGTGGAGGACACTGAATGGAGACCAGTGGAGGGATTGGCAGAGAGGGGTGGAGGACACTGAATGGAGGCCAGTGGAGGGATTGGCAGACAGGGGTGGAGGACATGGACTGGATAGCAGTGGATGAATTGGTAGAGAGGGGTGGAGGACACTGAATGGAGGCCAGTGGAGGGATTGGCAGAGAGGGGTGGAGGACACTGAATGGTGGCCAGTGAAAGGATTGGCAAAGAGGGGTGGAGGACACCAAATGGAGGCCAGTGGAGGGATTGGCAGAGAGGGGGAAGGGGGGCTCCCTCCCCAATCTGACCCTTTTGTATGCCGAGCCTCACACCGCCCCAAACCATCCAGTTCAGATTTAGATCCTTCATAAGACACAGATCTGGAATAAAACATCAGATTAAGATCCCCCATGTTATCCTGTAAGATCTGGACACATGTTATAGCACCAGACTGATCCATTGGATCCCGTATCTGCTCCATACTCACGGTTTGCTGAGGTTCCCACATCTGTTCCAGTAGAAATTATCCACTTGGATCAGCGGAGACGGCGATATCTTCTCGGTGACGTTGGCATGACAGCAGGAGGCTGCAGGAGGAGAGAAGAGATGTCACCATACACAGTACAGACCATGACGGCAGATATAAGGAATGGATTCTATAGGACAATATTTCACGTGCAGCTCGATCGCTATAAATCGGTGAATTGATGATCGGCGATGGGGACACGGCGTGCGAGAAATTCCCGGGACTGGTTTTAGTTTAGGGATATCCGGAGCTCAATGAGTATCCAAACCAAAAGGAGAAACGGCACCTGGTCTCTGTTCTTCTATATGTCGTTATTTCTTCTCCGGCTTACATACACGGCATAGAAGAGAGAGAGCACAGAGACCGGGGGCCATTTTTTAATTTTGTTGGGATGATCGAGGAGCCCGAACAAGCAGTGTATCCCCTGCAGATGAAACCTGATCTATAGGTGGAGGAGGTCCAGCGCTTGTATCTAGACATGTGCAGTTCGTTTCGTTCAGAATTAGTTTTTTTTTTTTTTTTTTTTACGAATTTAGACAAATTTGTTCGTAAGTTTCCGAATTAACGAAAACCCGTTTAACGATTTTTTTGTTTTTTCATTTGAATATTCGTAAATTTCGTAAATTTGAAATTCAAACATCCGAAAACCTAAAAATTTTGAAAATCTGAAATAACGTAACTATTAAATGATAGGTACCGTATATACTCGAGTATAAGCCGAGTTTTTCAGCCCCTTTTTTTTTTTTAAGGCTGAAAATACCCCCCTCGGCTTATACTCGAGTCTGTGTACCTGAAATTCTTGAGACAGGCTGCGGGCGTCCATTGTTTAAAAGTCGCGGTCTCCCCCCTGGTCCCTTCCGTGATAGGCGTTTCCCAGCAGACACTGTGTTATGTGTTCCGCCAATCACGGACGTCCGCTTGTCCGAAGATGAAAGGACATCTGTGATTGGCGGAACACATAACACAGTGTCTGCTGGGAAACACCTATCACGGAAGGGACCAGGGGGAGACCGTGACTTTTAAACAATGGACGCCCGCAGCCTGTCAAGAATTTCAGGTACACTGACTCGGGCACAGTGAGGTTGCAATGGGCACAGTGAGGTTTGCAATGAGCACAGTGAGGTTGGGCACAGTGAGGTTGCAATAGGTACAGTGAGGTTGGAATGGGCACAGTGAGGTTGGAATGGGCACAGTGAGGTTGCAATGGGCACAGTGAGGTTGCAATGGGCACAGTGAGGTTGCAATGGGCACAGTGAGGTTGGGCACAGTGAGGTTGCAATGGGTAAAGTGAGGTTGCAATGGGCACAGTGAGGTTGGAATGGGCACAGTGAGGTTGCAATGGGCACAGTGAGGTTGGGCACAGTGAGGTTGCAATGGACACAGTGAGGTTGGGCACAGTGAGGTTGCAATGGACACAGTGAGGTTGCAATGGGCACAGTAAGGTTGGGTACAGTGAGGTTGCAATGGGTACAGTGAGGTTGCAATGGGCACAGTGGGGTTGGGCACAGTGAGGTTGCAATGGGTACAGTGAGATTGGGCACAGTGAGGTTGCAATGGGCACAGTGAGGTTGCAATGGGCACAGTGAGGTTGGGCACAGTGAGGTTGCAATGGGTAAAGTGAGGTTGCAATGGGCACAGTGAGGTTGGAATGGGCACAGTGAGGTTGCAATGGGCACAGTGAGGTTGGGCACAGTGAGGTTGCAATGGGCACAGTGAGGTTGGGCACAGTGAGGTTGCAATGGACACAGTGAGGTTGCAATGGGCACAGTAAGGTTGGGTACAGTGAGGTTGCAATGGGTACAGTGAGGTTGCAATGGGCACAGTGGGGTTGGGCACAGTGAGGTTGCAATGGGTACAGTGAGATTGGGCACAGTGAGGTTGCAATGGGCACAGTGATGTTGCAATGGGCACAGTGAGGTTGGGCACAGTGAGGTTGCAATGGGCACAGTGAGGTTGCAATGTGCACAGTGAGGTTGGGCACAGTGAGGTTGCAATGGGCACAGTGAGGTTGGGCACAGTGAGGTTGCAATGGGCACAGTGAGGTTGCAATGTGCACAGTGAGGTTGCAATGGGCACAGGGAGGATGGGAACAGTGAGGTTGCAATGGGCACAGTGAGGTTGGGCACAGTGAGGTTGCAATGGGCACAGTGAGGTTGCAATGGGCACAGTGAGGTTGGGCACAGTGAGGTTGCAATGGGCACAATGAAGCTGCAAATGGGCATTGTTGACCCTCTTTTCCGCTTACAGTAGCTGCTGCATTCTCACCCTAGGCTTATACTCGAGTCAATACGTTTTTCCATTTTTTTGTGGTAAAATTAGGTGCCTCGGCTTATATTCGGGTCGGCTTATATGGTATTGGAATTTCCTTTCAAATTTGGCTGTTAGTGAATGTAACGAATACGAATTTATCCGAAGTTACCAATTATCCGAAATAACGAATGCCGCATCCAAACGAATGGAACGTAAGGAATTATTAATAATAAATAACAATAAAAACGTTTTTTTAATTATTATTTATTATTAATTCGTTCCATTTGTTTAGATGCGGCATTCGTTATTTCGGATAATTCGTAACTTCGTAAAAAAATCGTATTCGTTACGTTCACAAAATTTGAAAGAAAATTCCAATACCTATCATTTAATAGTTAGTTATTATTAGTTAGTTAATCTTTTGAATTTTCGGATTTTCTTTCTTATTTTCGTTTTTTTCGAATTTACGATCATAACGAATGTCCCGAAAAAACAAAACAAAAAAACGAATGAAATGAAAACGAACACATTTTTCGGTAGAGCACGTGTCTGACACTTGTATCCTTGTGTGATTTTTAGACTTTACAAAGTATAACTAAAGTCAGAATGTTTTTTTTTTATTGGATGCAATCGGTTCAAATAAATGGGAGGAGCTGTCTGCAGAGTGAGAGTGCAGTTCCTCGCAGTGGGCCATATCATGCAAAGGTGCCGCCCACCCCCAGTGAAAAGATCCTCAGGGGCGGGACTGTGACAGAGCTGCATGTTCTACTCTACTTTGCTTTCATATAATGGAACTCCGGCCCACATATTCCGGATTCTGTTCAGCCAGTTTTGAGATTCACAAAATGCCACACTGCACGCCAGGAGGGTGACACCACAATTCAGAGCCCGCAGCACTGCAGCTTCCTGTGTCTCCTCCCCGCCCTCCTTATGCACCAATAGGGAGTCACCTCTGTACTCAGCTAGAACAATCTCCGTCTCATCATTATCTCTTCCCCAATTCTACTTACAGTTGGAGTAGAGGTGACACTCCTGCATGCCAGTCTCGGGGCCCGGGGCCGCCTTGTGATGGGCCCCCTGCAGGCATGCATGCTTGCAGTATGCAGTAGACAGGAGGGCCAGAGACAACCAGACCACCAGAGACCTCATCTTCTTCTTCTACCTGGGGGGACAAAGAAGTCACACAATGGAGGGCACTTCTCTCTTCATGACATCACTGCTCCCTCCTGATTGGAGCTCAGGTCTGCGCAGGGGAGGAAATGCTGAACTATATACAGACACTGTATTATACTGATGTACTAAGGACAAATGAAGGCGATCACTATAGTACACAATCATCACAATCCCAGATATTCAGAGAGCCCCCCCCCCTCCCCCTCCCGGCATGCTAAACATCCGAATAGAAGAAATATGATCAATTCTGATTTCTCTTCCTATACAGTGCGCCATGATTGAATGTACACGCCGATACCAGAGACTACTGCGAGTGGTTCACTGGGTGATCCCCCCCAATGTGATCCCCCCAATGCGATCCCCCCCAATGCGATACCGACCAATGTGATACACCCAATGTAATACCCCAAAATGTAATACCCCCCAATGTGATATCCCCCCAATGTGATATCCCCCCAATGTGATACCCCCCAATGTGATCCCCCTGAATGTGATACCCTCAATATGATACACCCAATGTGATACCCCCCCAATGCGATCCCCCCCAATGCGATACCGACCAATGTGATCCCCCCAATGCGATACCGACCAATGTGATACACCCAATGTAATACCCCAAAATGTAATACCCCCCAATGTGATATCCCCCCAATGTGATATCCCCCCAATGTGATACCCCCCAATGTGATCCCCCTGAATGTGATACCCTCAATATGATACACCCAATGTGATACCCCCCCAATGCGATCCCCCCCAATGCGATACCGACCAATGTGATACACCCAATGTAATACCCCAAAATGTGATATCCCCCCAATGTGATATCCCCCCAATGTGATCCCCCCAATGTGATACCCCCAATATAATACACCCAATGTAATACCCCCCCAATGTGATACCCCCAATATAATACACCCAATGTGATATCCACCAAATGCGACACCCCTCAATGCGACACCCCTCAATGTGATACCCCCAATGTGATACACCCCATGTGATACCCCCAATGTAAAACACCCAATGTGATACCCCCAATGCGATATCCCCCAATGCGATATCCCCCAATGCGATATCCCCAATGTGATATCCCCCCCAATGTGATCCCCCCAATGTGATCCCCCCAATATAATACACCCAATGTAATACCCCCCAATGTGATACCCCCCCAATGTGATACCCCCAATATAATACACCCAATGTGATATCCACCAAATGTGATATCCCCCAATGCGACACCCCCCAATGTGATACACCCCATGTGATACACCCCATGTGATACACCCCATGTGATACCCCCCAATGTAAAACACCCAATGTGATACCCCAATGCGATACCCCCAATGCGTTATCCCCCAATGCGTTATCCCCCAATGTGATATCCCCCAATGTGATATCCCCCAATGTGATACCCCCCAATGCGATACCCCCCAATGTAATACACCCTAATATGATATCCCCCAGTGTGATACCCCCCAATATGATATTCCTCAATGTGAAATCCCCAAATATGATACTTCCCATTGTAATACCCCCAATGTGATCCCCCTAATGTGATACACCACAATGTGATATCCCCAATATGATACCCCTCAATGTGATACCCCCTAATGAGATACCCCCAATGTGATACCCCCTAATATGATATCCCCCAATGTGATACCCACCCAATGTACGGTAATATCCCCACAATATGATATTCCTCAATGTGATATCCCCCAATGTGATACTTCCCAATGTAATACCCCCAATGTGATACACCATAATGTGATATCCCCCAATGTGATACCCCCCCAGTGTGATACCCCATAATCTGATATCCCCCAATGTGATTACCCCCCCCAGTATGATACCCCATAATCTGATATCCCCCAATGTGATACCCCCTATGTGACATCGCCATAAAGTGATACCCCCCTATGTGCTATCCCCCTTATGTGATATCCCTCACCATGGTTGACGATGTGAAGCCCCCCCAGTGTGATATCCTCACTATATCTGAATCATATAAGATAATACATACAGTATATAATAATTATACAGATAATATATCGGATACTGAACTATATATAGTGTGATATGGGGGGTTGTCTGGCTCAGCGGAACTGTGTTGAAGAACACGGCAGTCCACTTGTAATAAATTAAATGAAAGCAAAGTTCACACACACACACACGGATTTCCCTTGCAGGGTTCTTCTCCAGCAAATACAAATAATGAAAATGCTAAGCCACCTGGCTCTCTTCTCAGCAGTTGATCTCTCTGGTCTCCCAAACCACAGGCTGTTCCGTAGTTGCAGCACCGTGCAGCACCTTGGTGGCCACTCCTGGCCACCAAGATAGGGTTCCCCCAACACCCCAGGTTCTCTCACCTCTCAGGAACACAGGACTTCCTCCAGCGCCCTCTGTGAACTCGCTGGTCACCTCAGCTTTCTCGGTCTCTCCGGACCCGCATCGCTGTCCTGACTCCCTCAGCCCTATGGGCAAGAAGTCCCCCCCCCCCACATAGGGTCTTGTCTCATGATAACATCTCTTGGGTGGAGCACACCGCTATCCCCCCCCCCCCCCCCCCGCTGAGCTCCTCTCAGACCTGGCTTATACCAACCCTTTAGGGCCGCCATCAGGGGGGTACAGGCAGTACACATGTAAGGGTCCCGGAGGTTCCCAGGGGCCCGGATGGCAACCCCCTTTTTATTTTTTGTTTTCAAATTCTATTTTATTTTTGCTCGTCAGCACCCAAAGCCCCCCTCCCGACCTTAATCCTCGGGGGGGGGGGACATACGGCAGAGCACCCCCCGCTTCTCAATTCGCGGCACCCCCCCTGCTTCTCAACTTGTGGCACCCTCCCACCCCACCCGCTTCTCAACTTGCGGCACCCCACTGCTTCTCAATTCGCGGCAGCCCCCCCCCTCGTTCTCAATTTGCGGCGGCAGCATCCCCCCCCCCGGTTCTCTGCTCCAGGGGCCCATGCCTGAAGCTGTGTAAGGGGCCCCAAAATTCCTGATGGCGGCCCTGCCAACCCTGCACACCTCCGTACTACTCACCCAAGCTGCAGGCATCTAGCAAAGCCCGGAACACCAGATCCAAGGTTTCCGTCCCACCCAAGGCACTCCGGAACCTTCCAACTCCCAACCCGGGATCACACATTTCTCCGCTCACTATAGACACGCTGGAGCCTCTCAAACCGCAACTTTAGGAATCCTGTGTCCTTTCTACCTAAATTCACATATCGGCACAGGGCCTCACATCGTCACATAAGATATATATATAAAAAAAAACTGAAAATGCATAAAAATATGAAACCAAAAACACAATGAAAAATGCCAAAAATGATAACGCCTAAACATAGATATGAGGATTTGTATCTGGCTGTTTAATGTTTGGCAACACAGACAGTTCTTATTTCAGACCGTTAAGGCCCAAAGAACGGGACTGGCTGCTTTGGAATGTGTTTATCTTCCCGGTGAATGAGCCCCATTCTATGGACTGAGTTCTCTATGTATTGAGTCTCTTACCTTTGCCGCTCACGTGCTGAGTGTCAGCTCTCCGGCTCCTCTCAGTATTTATATCTCTCGGTGTGCTCAGTGTATTTGCTCTCCTTATCATCTCACCTCATCCAAGGCTATTTGAGTGGTCTCACTTCACCTGCCTCCAGTCCAGGACCTCGCCCCCTGGACCTCAGGACAATCTGATTGGAACTTGTCCAGATTTTCATGTTGTTTGGTGTCTCTGTGGCCTCAGTCTTCTGTAGGTCTACAAATCGCCCTTATCTGCTGTATTATATGTAGCGGCCTCCACTCCCCCACTCCTCTGCTGGCTGGTTACTGCTTGTCTAGGGGTATCCTGGAGGAGAGAGTGCGGGGTCACCACGCCAAGCCTTCACTGCAGATGTTTGTGTGGTGTGAGCAAAGTTTCTTTACCTTCGGGTCGGTGTTCGTTGTTCGGTGCCTCCGCTTCTTCTGTGGAAGAATGTCTGCCAGTAAATGAGCCCCACACCAATAAAAGTCCAACACTCCTTTATTTTCCAATGTCAGGATGAAACACAATCAGTTGGACTCCCTCAATGAACAGACAGGGGGGGGGGGGGTGGATACGAGTAGGCCCAGGCACAATGAACTCTCCTATTCCTCTATCAGCGAATAGGTTTGGCACATGGTCTCTGCCACCTGCTGAGAATCTTGGTCGCTGCCACCGATCGGGTGAACGGTGAACCTTCCTCCTGACTGCACTCGGCCCCTGTTCGGGAAAGATATCCCTCCGGGCGGTCTCCTGAGGCTCACCCGGCACCGGCAATCTGCTGCACCAGGTCTTCGGGTGAGTAGCTCCTCCGGTCCCTTACGCCTCTGGATTCGGGTACCCCACTCCCGGGGTCCCCTAGGAAATCCTTCCCTCGCGGAGCCCAGCGGAGGACACTGGGCCCCAGGCCTCCAACCGAGTACCTCACCCCAGGCTGAAGGTGCCTGGGGTGGAACACGAGCTCCGGGTGTCCAGGCCTAGGCCGCCTGGGCACCGACCACGAACCACAGCCCTCAGGCTGAAGGTGCCTGGGACTCGACAACCCCGTGACCAAAATGGTCGACCCCTTTATACCCTCCCCCAGCAAGCCCAGCGGAGCCCCCGCCCCGCTGTACTCATGCTGCGAGAGGCCAAACAGGGTACGGCACCGCAATGATGGCTCAACCCCGGGCCCAAAGCGACAGCGCCACCTGCTGGGCCCCGGGGAACCATACATTACAGATATCCCCACCAAATTCAAACATGAGAGAAAAGCATATACCCGCTACAGATATGTGTATTGTATCCTCTTATTACTCTTCTATGGAGATGGGAAGCAGATGGACCATTGGTTAGTATTTTGGCCCCCGTAGTCCTCTCTGGGGGCCCCAGGGTCATGTAGAAGGTACCTGGAAAATTATTTTGTTTTTTGCTGCATCTGTACAGCTCCTCCTGGGTCGTCCCGCAGCTCTGGTGTATCGTCCCGCAGTTCTGGTGTGCGTTTCAAGGGAGAATCTTCTTCCTCATAGCCACTCTGAGCTCTGAGGAAGAGGGTTCTCTCTTGAAATGCGTCAGCCAAGTCATCACGGGCGCCTCCTGGTCTCCTTGCCTCATTGGAACATTCCAGCAGTCCTGGAGGAGACTTGTCTTCAGTTTGTTTTGATAGACGTGTATACATCATGCGTTTGTAAGTATTGTGTGAGCTACTTTTTATCTTTAAATAAATGTTTATAATGAAATTGCACTAGGCCTGTGCACCCTTCTCTTGTTTTTGTTGTTTTTCAGTAGATTTGGATACCCATGGACCTTGTCCTGAGAGGGCAGCAAGACCCTAGGCTTTGACTAGGAGGACTAAACACACAAGATAAAGGGGGGGGGGGAGAATGACAAATGGATGGGACTTTATATGAGGAAAGTGGGGCCGTTCGGTCCCCTCCTCCATCCCGGTTAATAAATGACAAAAAAAGGGAATGAACAAAAAGCGGGACTTTTCATGTAGCACACGGGCACAATATAAGATTTAAATGGGGGATCGTTTTTATTGGTTAGAATAATGGTGTAAGTTACATTATCATTACATATCTGATTGTTATGCTTTTTGCTGTAAATCAGAAAATTTTATACACAATATAAAAAACCAACTATCACATAATACAAATATGTTCCAACAAGGAATCAGCATACATAATGGCAAATAACAAGGGTTGGTTTAATGTAATAAAAGACACAGTACAGTTGATGCCCATAATAAACTTTAGATGATATTTAAAATGTTAACTAGATATGGGGGGGGGGGGGATAAATATTCATAGTAGGAACGTCCATGGCAGCTTTGTAAATGAGTAGACTTATCGGAGGTTGTAAGCTCTACGCGTTTCGGGGCCTTATAGCCCCTCTTCAGGAGCAGAACCGTAGTCATATTCTATAAAGAAGAAAGACAATGATATTTTGCTAGTCTATGGAAAGTTAGGAGTATATGGGTAGGCATAAAACATGTTGCCAAACTGCCAACACACCCATACCCAACCCATTAATTTACGTGTGCACATGCGCAAGGGCGGCATGGCCACGGAGGCAGCAGGTCAACCCAGTGGTCACGGTTGGGAGCTGAGGGGGCATGACGAAGCGGCAGCGGCCAGACACAGGCGACCAACCCGAGAGGGTCAAGTAAATGAAGTGACGTGAAAGTGTACTGCAAAGGAGGACCCCAAAATTAAGGGGAGGGAAAACCTGTGTGAAAAAATGATGATAAAATAGATGAGAAAAATGATGAGAAAACATTATAACATAAGGCAGGTATAGGAGTCAAATGAGCTTGTTGTTGAAGTGGAGATGAAAGTGAGTAAGAGTGAAGTGAAAGAAAGTGACTGGATGTAGTGCAGTGTAATGTGAGGAAGGGCAAAGTAAGTGAGAGGGAAGAAAGTGAAGACAAAGAAAAAGGACAAAAGCCATCTATTGTAATGAGTGATGGATATGAATAGTTAACTAAGCACTAAATACAAAATGTGCTGGTGCATGAATGCTTGGGTGTGAAGAGGCATGGTATGTGAGACCCTACTGAGGAGGAAGCCTATGTAGGGGAACGCCGCCGCCGGCCAGCGTCACGCTGTAGCTCAAAGGGAAAATTAGTCCCTGGTGTGCTATTGGATGGAATCACTCTGCCATTTGCGCGGCGCCACAAGGACGCCGTATGCCTGGCGTGACGCATGACGCGCAGTGATGACACCCCCAGTGCGCGTCGCAGCTCCCAAAACGTGACAAGTTAGGCCAGACACCGCAGCCAATCATGGTCAAGGCGCATACAACACGCAAAGATGTTAGAAACTGCTTAACGCAGAAGCAAAAAGCGGGAAGCATGAGAAAAAAATAAAAATTATAAAAAGTAAACACATTGATGGAAATTAAACACACATTTTTCTTTCGAGCATAACACCTATGTGAAGGAGAGTTACTTTCTAGGGCATCAGTGCAGCCTCACCAGTGCTCATCAGTGCAGCCTCATTAGTGCACATCAGTGCAGTTTATCAGCACCCATCAGTGCAGCCTCATAAGTGCCCATCAGTGCAGCCTCATTAGTGCAGTCTCATCAGTGCCCATCAGTGCAGTCTCATCAGTGCCCATCAGTGCAGTTTTATCAGCGCCCATCAGTGCAGCCTCATCAGTGCCCATCAGTGCAGCCTCATCAGTGACCATCAGTGCAGTCTCATCAGCGCCCATCATTGGAGCCTCATCAGTGCAGTCTCATCAATGCCCATCATTGGAGCCTCATCAGTGCAGTCTCATCAATGCCCATCAGTGCAGTCTCATCAACACCCATTATTGCACATCAGTGTAGCCTCGTCACTGCAGTCTCATCAATGCCCATCAGTGCATCCTCATAAGTGCCCATCAGTGCAGTCTCATCATCGCCCATTAGTGAATAAGAAAAATTACTTATTTGAAATTTTTTATAACAGAAATAAAAGAATTTTTTTTTTTTTTTTTTTTCGGTTCTTTTTCCTTCATATTGCAAAAAAAATAAAAAAAAAACCCAGTGGTGATTAAATACCACCAAAAGAAGACTCTATCTGTGTGAATAAAATTATAAAAATGTCATATGGGTACAGTGTTGCATGACCGCGTCATGTCATTCAAAGTGTGACAGCGCTGAAATTTGGCCTGGGCAGGAAGGGGGGGGGGGGGGTGTTGGGGAGTGCTCGGTATTGAAGTGGCCCCCTTGGGAAAATGAATTGGTGACCCCAGGTATAGAATATGAGATTGGCGTGTGTAGAAAGGCATCCGGGAACATAGAAAATATCAGAAATGTGACGATTCTCGGAAGGAATGTGTCCACATAATAATAATACATCTCCATATCTACAGACGTGATGATAAAATATGGGGTGATGGTGACATGTGAGGAGTCCGTGCTTTCTCTGCACATTGCTTCAGGCAGTCAAATATTTTAATTGCCGATTCTTCTTCCACCATAACAGTCCTGGCTCCAGTGTCCTTATTATTATTATTATACAGGATTTGCCTTATCAGAGGAAAAGGAGCCGATATTTCTCTGGAGATTCTTCCTTCCCGAGATCTGATGAAGACTCGTCATCTCTCAGGTCATCCTTCATTTCCTATTTTCCACAATGAATCTTTCTGGTGTGATTGTGTCTCATCTATTCGGAGAATTTCCACCCCGGCCGGCCCGTGTCACAGCCATGAAATATTCCCCACTTCCTGGAACACAAAGCTGGGTTGGGGGAAATGGGGAAGGATTATAAATCTATTTCCAACAAAAATGTCTTTTCATTCCGGACGTTCGATGAGCAGAAGCACATTTCACAGATTCCAAAATAAAAGAAAACAATGAGAAAAATTTGGAGTTGTACAAATTGTTTCCATGTGAGATGTTATTATTAGAAAGTTCACATCTGAAATCTTTATTATTAAAACCCAACAGAACATTCTGTTTAACCCCCTTCCATACCGGCCACTTTCACCCCCTTCCTGCCCCGGGCCAATTTTCACACTTTAACCGCGTAACGACCGCGCACTGTAGATATACGTCGGCAGAATGGCACGGACAGGCATAATCACGTACAGTGGGGCAAAAAAGTATTTAGTCAGTCACCAATTGTGCAAGTTCTCCCACTTATAAAGATGAGAGAGGCCTGTAATTGTCATCATAGGGAAAACCTCAACTATGAGAGACAAAATGTGGAAACAAATTCGGACAATCACATTGTCTGATTTGGAAATATTTTTTTTTTTTGCTAATTATGGTGGAAAATAAGTATTTGGTGAATATGAAAAGTTCATCTCAATCCTTTGTTATATATCCTTTGTTGGCAATGATAGAGGTCAAACGTTTTCTGTAAGTCTTCACAAGGTTGTCACACACTGTTGCTGGTATGTTGGCCCCATTCCTCCATGCAGATCTCCTCTAGAGCAGTGATGTTTTGGGGCTGTCGCTGGGCAACATGGACTTTCAACTCCCTCCAAAGGTTTTCTATGGGGTTGAGATCTGGAGATCGTTGCCCGGGCGGTGTGTTTGGGATCATTGTCATGCTGAAAGACCCAGCCACGTTTCATCTTCAATGCCCTTGCTGATGGGAGGAGGTTTGCACTCAAAATCTCACGGTACATGGCCCCATTCATTCTTTCATGTACACGGATCAGTCGTCCTGTTCCCTTTGCAGAGAAACAGCCCCAAAGCATGATGTTGCCACCCCCATGCTTCACAGTAGGTATGGTGTTCTTTGGTTGCAACTCAGCATTCTCTCTCCTCCAAACACGACGAGTTGTGTTTCTACCAAACAGTTCTACTTTGGTTTCATCTGACCATATGACATTCTCCCAATCCTCTTCTGGATCATCCAAATGCTCTCTAGCAAACCTCAGAGGAGCCCGGACATGTACTGGCTTAAGCAGGGGGACACGTCTGGCACTGCAGGATCTGAGTCCCTGGCGGCATAGTGTGTTACTGATGGTAGCCTTTGTTACGTTGGTCCCAGCTCTCTGCAGGTCATTCACTAGGTCCCCCCGTGTGGTTCTGGGATTTTTCCTCACCGTTCTTGTGATCATTGTGACCCCACGGGGTGAGATCTTGCGTGGAGCCCCAGATCGAGGGAGATTATCAGTGGTCTTGTATGTCTTCCATTTTCTAATTATTTCTCCCACAGTTGATTTCTTCACACCAAGCTGCTTGCCTATTGCAGATTCAGTCTTCCCAGCCTGTTGCAGGTCTACAATTTTGTTTCTGGTGTCCTTCGACAGCTCTTTGGTCTTCACCATAGTGGAGTTTGGAGTGTGACTGTTTGAGGTTGTGGACAGGTGACTTTTATACTGATAACAAGTTCTAACAGGTGCCATTAATACAGGTAATGAGTGGAGGACAGAGGAGCCTCTTAAAGAAGAAGATACAGGTCTGTGAGAGACAGAAATCTTGCTTGTTTGTAGGTGACCAAATACTTATTTTCCACCATAATTTGCAAATAAATTCTTTCCAAATCAGAGAATGTGATTGTGTGGATTTGTTTCCACATTTTGTCTCTCATAGTTGAGGTATACCTATGATGACAATTACAGGCCTCTCTCATCTTTCTAAGTGGGAGAACTTGCACAATTGGTGGGGGACTAAATACTTTTTTGCCCCACTGTACCTGTAGGTGGCCCTTTAAATGCCTGCCGTGTGGTGGCACACTCACGATCCTGCCGCCTTTCCCGTAAGTCAGGCCGCGGGACCCGCGGACTCGATCGCCGCGGGGATCCCTGTGATCGTCTCACGGAGGTATAGAGCGGGGAGATGCTTGTGTAAACTAGCATCTCCCCGCTCTGCCTAGTGATAATGACACTGATCTCGGCTCCGTGTACGTGGAGCGGAGATCTGTGTCATGTGACAGAGAGCCCAACCCCCCCCCACAGTTAGAAACACAATGCAGGAACACAATGCAGGAACACTTAACCCCCTACAGCGCCACCTAGTCGTTAACCCCTTCACTGCCAGTGTCATTTTCACAGTAATCAGTGCATTTTTATAGCACTGATCGCTGTATAAATGACAATGGTCCCAAAAATGTGTCAAAAGTGTCCGATGTGTCCGCAATAATGTCGCAGTCATGAAAAAAAAAAAAAAACACTGCTCGCCGCAAAAAATTAAAAAAATAAAAATAAAAATGCCATAAAACTATCCCCTATTTTGTAAACGCTATACCTTTTGCGCAAACCAATCAATAAACGCCAATTGCGATTTTTTTTACCAAAAATATGTAGAAGAATACGTATCGGCCTAAACTGAGGAAAAAAAAAGTTTTGTTTTTTTAATATATTTTTGGGGATATTTATTATAGCAAAAAGTAAAAAATATTGCACTTTTTTCAAAATTGTCGCTCTATTTTTGTTTATAGCGCAAAAAATAAAAACCGCAGAGGTGATCAAATACCACCAAATGAAATCTCTATTTATGAGAAAAAAAAGGACGTAAATTTTGTTTGGGAGCCAAGTCGCACGACCGCGCAATTGTCAGTTAAAGCGACGCAGTGCCGAATCGTAAAAAGGGGCCTGGTCTTTAACCAGCCAAAATGGTCCGGGGCTTAAGTGGTTAACTGACAATTGCGCAGTCATGCAGCACTGCGCCCAAACTATGATTTTTTTTCAGGCAGATAGAGCTTTCTTTTGGTGGTATTCAATGATCATTTTTGCTAAACAAAAAAAACAAAAGGCTAATGCCTTGTACACACGATCGGATTTTCCGATGAAAAAAGTCTGACGCAGTCCGTTGGAGTTTTTTTCATCGGAAATTCCGACCGTGTGTGGGCCCCATCGGAGAAATTCCGATGAATTTCATTGGAATTTTCAAATAGAACCTCTTATATTTTTTGTCCGATGAAATTACGTCGGAATTCCGATGGAAGTTTGATCGGAAAAAGGTCTGATCGTGTGTACGGGGCATTCGTTTCTGTTATAAAATTTACCAAATAACAAATTTTTCTTCTTCACTGATGTATGCTGAAGAGGCTGCACTGATGGGCACTTATGAGGCTGCATTGATGTGCGCCCAAAAAATTGCGTTTGTAAGGCCGCTGCACAAATACGGTGTGACAAAGTATTGCAACGACCGCCATTTTATTCTCTGTTTGGGGTTCCAAGTAAATTTTCTAGCAAGAAAACCTGGATTTTATCTTGTAAACAACCACAAAAACGCACTCCAGGTCCGTTCTGGATGTGTTTCTGCATGTGCATTTTTGATGCGTTCCCATGCATTTTTGGTGCTTTTTTTTTCTCTCACTGTACTTGGGTCCAGTGCTTTTTGATGCGTTCTGAGGCACATTCCATACAATCCAGTGCAGGAAAAATGCAGCATGTTCTGTTATTTTTGGGCAGCGTGTTCACACCACAAAAACACCCTCCACATTGCTCCGGATGCGTGTCTGCATGGGCGTTTTTTATGCGTTTCCAGATGCCTTTTTTCCCCGGTCTTTCTTCCTGTTTTTCCTCCGGTCCAGTGCGTTTTTGATGATTGTAGGTGCGTTCCGGTATGTTTTTAATGCGTTTTACTCCGTTCCAGTACAGTTCTGTGCAGGAAAAAATGCAACATGTTCTACTTTTTTTTTTTCTGGAACTGCAAGCACTGGTGTGAACTATGACATTGAAAACCATATAACCTACTTTCCATGCGTTTTTGATGCAGGAAAAAAAAAAAAAAAGCACAGGAACGCATGTGGTGTGAACTGACCCGACACACATTCATTTCATAATAACAATACTCATTGCTGACAATCTCCTTTCATGCTGCGAGTGCTGCCTGTCTCTTTACAATCATATCTTCAGCTCTAAAAATTGTATTCAGTGAAGGAATCAGCAGGGTGCCATGGGATATGTAGTCCTTAGAAATGGAGAAGCATGCTGGGAATTCAGGACTACATGTCCCATGGTACCTTGCCGATACTCGTACTGGCTCCGCCTCTGAAAAACTCCTCCCCTCGGAAGGCGGGCTCTGTGAAATGTGTGACATAGCAGTGCCTCCTCACAGGGCGTAATGACTCTGTGTTCCCAGAACTCCAGGAAGTCAACATGTGGGGGTCATCTTCAGAGTGATAGGAGGAGGCTGGAAATACCTGGAATACAATGTATCCAATGAGGATCGGATTGTACATCCTCACCGGAGAGATACACTGTAATACAATGTTTCTGCTGAGCCCATCGGTGTCACAAAATGTTACATTGTAGATTCACACTGAATGCAGCTATGCTGAGTAATCACCTGCAGTCTTCAGGCAGAGCCCGGCGCTCACAGTACACATCTGCAATTAGATTCGTTCCGAATACATTTGTTAACAAATTTCAACAAAATTCGTTAATTCGGATATATCCCGAAAACCTGTATAACAAATTTTTCCGAATATTTGTGAATTTGAATATTCGTGAATTCGAATATATGTGAATTCTTACATTTGAAAATAATTAGTAAATTTGAATATTCGAAAATTCGTAAATTCAAAAAATGCGAATATTTGTAAATTTAAAAATTTGTATATTTGAAAAATTCATAAACTCTAATATTCGAAAATTTGTAAATTCGAAAATGAGTAAGATCAAATATTCAAAAATTTGTAAATTCAAATATTCAAAAATTTGTAAATTCGAAAATTCGAATATTCGAGAATTCGTAAATTTGAATATTCAAAAATTTGGAAATTCGAAAATTTGGAAATGAGTAAAATTCCAAAATTTGTAAATTCTCAAATTCAAACATTCAAAAGTTTGAATATTCGAAAATTGGAGAATTCATAAATTTGAATATTAGTAAATTCGAATATTCAAAAATTAGAAAATCCGAAATTTCAGAAATTCGAAAATAAGAACGAAAATTCTTAAAACCTGAAATAATAACCAACTAATAATAACTTGACTATTACTAACTATTAAATTATAGGTATTGGAATTTCCTTTCAAATTTGGCCATTAGTGAACGTAACAAATACAAATTTATCTGAAGTTACGAATTATCCGAAATAACGAATTCTGTATCTTAATTAACAGAATGTAACAAATTAATAATAATATAGTAAATACGGTAATAAATAAAGGAGGAATTTCCCCGGGTCCCGGGATTTGGCACGGTACACCCCGGAATGGGCCGATTATCAATGATAGATTTCTGGAGGACACTCCGTAGCTTTTCTTCCCCTCCTCTGGGACTTGTAGTCCCTCATCACCTCAGGGGCCGGGGGATGGGGGAATACAGCTGTGATGTTACATGTGGATACATTGTGACAGATCAGCGCGGGGGGAGGGAGGCGGCCAGCTTGCTCATTAATTCGCTGTGCTGTGACGGGCGCGGAGTCTTGCTGACAAATGTCTGGCGGGGTTCCCGGCACACAGAGGGGACGCCGTCCGTCCGCACAGAACACTTTCTGTAGATTTTAATTAGAGTGAAAAAAAAAAAAAAAAGGAACGTTTGTCTTTTGTGTCTCAGCAGACGCAGCGCGTGTAATCAACCGCACGCTGACACATTAATGCCGGCCCAGCTCCTCTGTGCACAAAGACCGTCCTCATTTCACTGACAGCGCCGGGGCTCCCTCCTCTTCACAGGTTATTGTAGATTTTTATGTGAATGAGGAGCTGTCTTCGGGTACTTTTCAGAATAAATTCCCCCCCCTCCCCCCCTCCCGATGTAGCGCCTCCTCTCCTGGACAAAAACGGCTTCCTCTGCACACTGTGAGCTTCTCAAAATGTGCATTTGAAGCTACAGCAAGTCATTTCCTGGCTGGAGGGCATCCAGCATCATCTAACTCTTTCCTCCCCGGCCTGACTGTCCCCGCCCCTTTTGTAACTCATTAGATTTCAGTTCATCCAATCATGGAGGCTCATCATCACTTTTGGGTGTTACCTATGCAAATACAGCCTGCCTAGCACCGCCCACTCCTCCAGACCGACACCCGCCCATCTCACATGAAAGGAGCCATTTGTGTCCCCCTGAAAGAGATTTCCCTTCACTTCCTGCCCTCTACAGGAATTCTACAGGAATTGAGGGGATGTCATTCCCATCAGTGTGAGGCTTATAATCTCTTCAACTCCGACTTCACATCAGAGATCCCCCCATCACATCAGAGATCCTCCCCCCATCACATCAGAGGTCCTCCCCCATCACATCAGAGATCCTCCCCCATCACATCAGAGATCCTCCCCCAATCACATCAGAGATCCTCCCCCCATCACATCAGAGATCCTCCCCCAATCACATCAGAGGTCCCCCCCCATCACATCAGAGATCCTCCCCCATCACATCAGAGATCCTCCCCCAATCACATCAGAGATCCTCCCCCAATCACATCAGAGGTCCCCCCCATCACATCAGAGGTCCCCCCCCCATCACATCAGAGATCCTCCCCCAATCACATCAGAGATCCTCCCCCAATCACATCAGAGATCCTCCCCCAATCACATCAGAGGTCCCCCCCCATCACATCAGAGGTCCCCCCCATCACATCAGAGATCCTCCCCCCATCACATCAGAGATCCTCCCCCAATCACATCAGAGATCCTCCCCCATCACATCAGAGATCCTCCCCCAATCACATCAGAGATCCTCCCCCAATCACATCAGAGGTCCCCCCCCCATCACATCAGAGGTCCCCCCCCCATCACATCAGAGATCCTCCCCCAATCACATCAGAGATCCTCCCCCAATCACATCAGAGATCCTCCCCCAATCACATCAGAGATCCTCCCCCAATCACATCAGAGGTCCCCCCCCCATCACATCAGAGGTCCCCCCCATCACATCAGAGATCCTCCCCCATCACATCAGAGATCCTCCCCCAATCACATCAGAGGTCCCCCCATCACATCAGAGGTCCCCCCCATCACATCAGAGGTCCCCCCCATCACATCAGAGGTCCCCCCATCACATCAGAGGTCTCCCCATCACATCAGAGGTCTCCCCATCATATCAGAGGTCTCCCCATCATATCAGAGATCCCCCATCACATCAGAGGTCCCCCCGTCACATCAGAGGTCCCCCCCGTCACATCAGAGGTCCCCCCCGTCACATCAGAGGTCTCCCCATCACATCAGAGGTCTCCCCATCACATCAGAGGTCCCCCCCATCACATCAGAGGTCCCCCCATCACATCAGAGATCCCCCCCCATCACATCAGAGGTCCCCCCCATCACATCAGAGATCCCCCCATCACATCAGAGGTCCCCCCCATCACATCAGAGATCCCCCCCGTCACATCAGAGGTCCCCCCCGTCACATCAGAGGTCCCCCCCCATCACATCAGAGGTCTCCCCATCACATCAGAGGTCTCCCCATCACATCAGAGGTCTCCCCATCACATCAGAGGTCTCCCCCATCACATCAGAGGTCCCCCCCATCACATCAGAGGTCCTCCCATCACATCAGAGATCCCCCCCATCACATCAGAGATCCCCCCCATCACATCAGAGGCCCCCCCCATCACATCTGAGATCCCCCCCATCACATCAGAGGTCCTTTGTCACCAGAGTCCTCTCAACACAACAGAGCCCCCCCCCCTCCATCACAGAGCCTCCTAATCTCACAGTCCCAGTGGACAGTGCAGTCTGCAGTCAGCTTGGAGATAGGAGGAGGAGCCTTTCCATCCTAAGCTATGGGGCTGTGTGTTTCTATTGATGCACACAGTGTAGGGAGACACAGCTCTAGCCCCTGCATACAAAGGAGGGGGGGGACCCCATAGGACCCTGCAAGAGAAAGGAGCCACCCTGAGACAGGAGACCCGGGGGCAGAGGTAATGTGACCAGATTAAACCGGAACACAGACAGGGATTAATGATAAAGTATCTGCATCCTTAGGAAGTGATCACAACAGCTGCTGGAACTGGGGGGGGGGGGGTATAATATTATTTTACAGATGTCTTTCAATCATCCTGGCTACTCTACATCCTCCAACTGCTGCAGAGGAGCGGTTAGTCATGCACCATCAGCAGATTACACAGTGATGTGTCAGGAGATCTGTCCAGGACCTCAGAGGACTCTGCATTGTATTTTTAGTGAGTGACTATTTATCAGGGATGTGCTGTGTTTGCTGTTCCATATTTCACACAGGATGGTACATTCAGCTTATAGCGGCTCTCTGCATATTAGGAATTGTGGGCAGAGATCGGGGGAGGAGCAGAGAAGGCCTTTCCATTACCCAATCAGATGGGAGGGAAATGACAACAGGATTTCTGCCAGCACATGATTGGTTGATTGAAGCGCGCTTCACCTTATTTCAAGAAACCCGCCTCCAGCCTGCATATGTAATGAGCCAATGCGGCTGCTGCATGCGGGGCGGAGTCACGTCCATGGCTTCTAGAACAGGGAATTATGGGAGCCGCCATGGCATCCTATCCATGTGATCCCACCGAACCCGCGCCATGTTCCCCGGAGCAGAGGATTATGGGAAAGAATGACGTAGGAGAGGCACAATGGTCCTCTCACCCCTACCCCTCCTATATCCCCCCTGTCCTATCACCCCTACCCTTCCTATATCCCCCCCATCCTATCACCCCTACCCCTCCTATATCCCCCGTGTCCTCTCACCCCTACCCCTCCTATATCCCCCCTGTCCTATCACCCCTACCCTTCCTATATCCCCCCTGTCCTATCACCCCTACCCTTCCTATATCCCCCGTGTCCTCTCACCCCTACCCCTCCTATATCCCCCCCTGTCCTATCACCCCTACCCTTCCTATATCCCCCCCTGTCCTATCACCCCTACCCCTCCTATATCCCCCCGTGTCCTCTCACCCCTACCCCTCCTATATCCCCCCTGTCCTATCACCCCTACCCTTCCTATATCCCCCCCTGTCCTATCACCCCTACGCTTCCTATATCCCCCCCTGTCCTATCACCTCTACCCTTCCTATATCCCCCCCTGTCCTATCACCCCTACCCCTCCTATATCCCCCCGTGTCCTCTCACCCCTACCCCTCCTATATCCCCCCCTGTCCTATCACCTCTACCCCTCCTATATCCCCCCTGTCCTATCACCCCTACCCTTCCTATATCCCCCCCTGTCCTATCACCCCTACCCCTCCTATATCCCCCCGTGTCCTCTCACCCCTACCCCTCCTATATCCCCCCTGTCCTATCACCCCTACCCTTCCTATATCCCCCCCTGTCCTATCACCCCTACCCCTCCTATATCCCCCCGTGTCCTCTCACCCCTACCCCTCCTATATCCCCCCTGTCCTATCACCTCTACCCCTCCTATATCCCCCCCTGTCCTATCACCTATACCCCTCCTATATCCCCCCCATCCCTCCTATCTCCCCCCCATCCTATCACCTATACCCCCCCTGTCCCATCACCCCTACCCCTCCTATATCCCCCCTGTCCCATCACCCCTACCCCTCCTATCTCCCCCCCATCCTATCACCTCTACCCCTCCTATCTCCCCCCCCATCCTATCACCTATACCCCCCTGTCCTATCACCTCTACCCCTCCTATCTCCCCCCATCCTATCACCCATACACTCACCGTCCTATCACCTCTACCCGCCTGTCCTCTCACCCCTACCCCTCGTATATGCCCCCCATCCTATCACCCCTACCCCTCCTATACCCCCCCTGTCCCATCACCTCTACCCCTCCTATATCTCCCCATCCTATCACCTCTACCCTCCCTATACCCCCTGTTCTATCACATCTACCCCCCCATCCTATCACCTATACCCCTCCTATACCCCCTCATCCTATCCCCCCCATCCTATCACCTGTACCCTCCCCATCCTATCACCCCTACCCCTCCTATATCCCCCCTTCCTCTCACCCCTACTATACCCCCCATCCTATCACCTCTACCCCATCTATCCCCCCTGTCCTATCACCCCTACCCTTCCTATATCCCCCCCTGTCCTATCACCCCTACCCCTCCTATATCCCCCCGTGTCCTCTCACCCCTACCCCTCCTATATCCCCCCCTGTCCTCTCACCCCTACCCCTCCTATACCCCCCCTGTCCTATCACCTCTACCCCTCCTATATCCCCCCCTGTCCTATCACCTATACCCCCCCATCCCTCCTATCTCCCCCCCCATCCTATCACCTATACCCCCCCTGTCCCATCACCCCTACCCCTCCTATATCCCCCCTGTCCCATCACCTCTACCCCTCCTATCTCCCCCCCCCATCCTATCACCTCTACCCCTCCTATCTCCCCCCCCATCCTATCACCTCTACCCCTCCTATCTCCCCCCCATCCTATCACCCCTACCCCTCCTATCTCCCCCCCATCCTATCACCTCTACCCCTCCTATCTCCCCCCCATCCTATCACCTATACACTCCCCGTCCTATCACCTCTACCCATCCTATATCCCCCCCATCCTATCACCTATACACTCCCCGTCCTATCACCTCTACCCCTCCTATCTCCCCCCATCCTATCACCTATACACTCACCGTCCTATCACCTCTACCCCCCTGTCCTCTCACCCCTACCCCTCGTATATCCCCCCATCCTATCACCCCTTCCCCTCCTATACCCCCCCTGTCCCATCACCTCTACCCCTCCTATATCTCCCCATCCTATCACCTCTACCCTCCCTATACCCCCCGTTCTATCACATCTACCCCGCCATCCTATCACCTATACCCCTCCTTACCCCCTCATCCTATCCCCCCCATCCTATCGCCTATACCCTCCCCGTCCTATCACCCCTACCCCTCCTATATCCCCCCCTTCCTGTCACCCCTACCCCTCCTATACCCCCCCATCCTATCACCTCTACCCCATCTATACCCCCCTGTCCTATCACCTCTACCCCTCCTATATCCCCCCATCCGATCACCTATATCCCCTTCCTCTCACCCCTACCCCTCCTATACCCCCCATCCTATCACCTCTACCCCTCCTATATCCCCCCCATCCTATCACCTATACCCTCCCCGTCCTATCACCCCTACCCCTCCTATATCCCCCCCTTCCTCTCACCCCTACCCCTCCTATACCCCCCCATCCTATCACCTCTACCCCATCTATACCCCCCTGTCCTATCACCTCTACCCCTCCTATATCCCCCCATCCGATCACCTATACCCCCTTCCTCTCACCCCCTACCCCTCCTATACACCCCATCCTATCACCTCTACCCCTCCTATTTCCCCCCTATCCTATCACCTCTACCCCTCCTATATCCCCCATCCTATCACCTCTACCCCTCCTATATCCCCCATCCTATCACCTCTACCCCCTCCTATATCCCCCAATCCTATCACCTCTACCCCTCCTATATCCCCCCATCCTATCACCTCTACCCCCTCCTATATCCCCCCATCCTATCACCTCTACCCCCTCCTATATCCCCCATCCTATCACCTCTACCCCCTCCTATATCCCCCATCCTATCACCTCTACCCCCTCCTATATCCCCCCATCCTATCACCTCTACCCCCTCCTATATCCCCCCATCCTATCACCTCTACCCCTCCTATATCCCCCCATCCTATCACCTCTACCCCCTCCTATATCCCCCCATCCTATCACCTCTACCCCTCCTATATCCCCCCATCCTATCACCTCTACCCCTCCTATATCCCCCCCCCATCCTATCACCTCTACCCCTCCTATATCCCCCCCCATCCTATCACCTCTACCCCTCCTATATCCCCCCCCCATCCTATCACCTCTACCCCTCCTATATCCCCCCCCCCATCCTATCACCTCTACCCCTCCTATATCCCCCCCCATCCTATCACCTCTACCCCTCCTATATCCCACCCCATCCTATCACCTCTACCCCTCCTATATCCCCCCCATCCTATCACCTCTACCCCTCCTATATCCCCCCCATCCTATCACCTCTACCCCTCCTATATCCCCCCCCCATCCGATCACCTCTACCCCTCCTATATCCCCCCATCCGATCACCTCTACCCCTCCTATATCCCCCCCATCCTATCACCTCTACCCCTCCTATATCCCCCCCATCCTATCACCTCTTACCCCTCCTATACCCCCCTGTCCTATCACCCCTACCCCTCCTATACCCCCCCTGTCCTATCACCTCTACCCCTCCTATATTCCCCGCTGTCCTATCACCTCTACCCCTCCTATATCCCTCCATCCTATCACCTCTACCCCTCCTATATCCCCCCCCATCCTATCACCTATACCCCCTTTCCTATCACCCCTACCCCTCCTATATCCCCCCCATCCTATCACCTCTACCCCTCCTATACCCCCCGTCTTATCACCTTTACCCCCTCCTATACCCCCCATCCTATCACCTCTACCCCTCCTATATCCCCCCCATCCTATCACCTATACCCCCTTCCTATCACCCCTACCCCTCCTATATACCCCATCCTATACCCCCCCGAAATCCCCCCGTCCTTTCACCTCTTCCCCTCCTATACCCCCCCCCCATCCTATCACCCCTACCCCTCCTATACCCCCCCTGTCCTATCACCTCTACCCCTCCTATATCCCCCCTGTCCTATCACCTCTACCTCTCCTATATCCCCCCCATCCTATCACCTCTACCTCTCCTATATCCCCCCCATCCTATAACCTCTACCCCTAGTATATCCCCCCATCCTATCACCTCTACCCCTCCTATATCCCCCCCATCCTATCACCTCTACCCCTCCTATATCCCCCCATCCTATCACCTCTACCCCTCCTATACCCCCTTCCTATCACCTCTACCCCTAATATACCCCCCATCCTATCACCTATACCCCCCCTGTCCTATCACCCCTACCCCTCCTATACCCCCCCATCCTATCACCTCTACCCCTCCTATATCCCCCCCTTCCTATCACCTCTACCCCTCCTATATCCCCCCATCCTATCACCTATACCCTCCCCGTCCTATCACCTCTACCCCTCCTATATCCCCCCCATCCTATCACCTCTACCCCTCCTATATCCCCCCCATCCTATCACTCTTACCCCTCCTATACCCCTGTCCTATCACCTCTACCCCTCCTATATCCCCCCCATCCTATCACCTCGACCCCTCCTATATCCCCCCCCATCCTATCACCTCTACCCCTCCTATATCCCCCCCATCCTATCACCTCTACCCCTCCTATATCCCCCCCCCCCATCCTATCACCTCTACCCCTCCTATATCCCCCCCCATCCTATCACCTCTACCCCTCCTATATCCCACCCCATCCTATCACCTCTACCCCTCCTATACCCCCCTGTCCTATCACCCCTACCCCTCCTATACCCCCCCTGTCCTATCACCTCTACCCCTCCTATATTCCCCGCTGTCCTATCACCTCTACCCCCTCCATCCTATCACCCCCTACCCCTCCTATATCCCCCCCATCCTATCACCTCTACCCCTCCTATACCCCCCCGTCTTATCACCTTTACCCCCTCCTATACCCCCCATCCTATCACCTCTACCCCTCCTATATCCCCCTGTCCTATCACCTCTACCCCTCCTATATCCCCCCCTGTCCTATCACCTCTACCTCTCCTATATCCCCCCCATCCTATCACCTCTACCTCTCCTATATCCCCCCCATCCTATAACCTCTACCCCTAGTATATCCCCCCATCCTATCACCTCTACCCCTCCTATATCCCCCCATCCTATCACCTCTACCCCTCCTATATCCCCCCCATCCTATCACCTATACCCCCTTCCTATCACCTCTACCCCTAATATACCATCCTATCATCCTACACCTCCTACCCCCCATCCTATCACCTCTACCCCATCCTATATCCCCCTCCTATCACCTCTCACCTATATCCCCCCATCACCTATACCCTCCCCGTCCTATCACCTCTACCCCTCCCTATCCACACCATCCTATCACCTCTACCCCTCCTATATCCCCCCCCCCATCCTATCACCTTTACCCCTCCTATACCCCTGTCCTATCACCTCTACCCCTCCTATATCCCCCCCATTCTATCACCATTACCCCTCCTATACCCCTGTCCTATCACCTCTACCCCCCCCCCGTCCGATCACCTCTACCCCTCCTATATCCCCCCATCCTCTCACCTCTACCCCCCTATCACCTCTACCCCTACTATATCCCCCCATCCTATCACCTCTACCCCTCCTATACCCCCCGTTCTATCACCTCTACCCAACACTGTATCTTGGCCTAGGCCAACAAGGCCCAGGCCTAGGGCAGCACTTTGCAGGGGGGCAGCATGAAAAGAGTCCCCCCTGGCTTGCGCTACACTTTTAGTGCAGCGCTAGTCTTATGAGGTGGACTGGGGCCGCAAGACAAATCAGTCTGGTGCACCGATAAAGCGCTGGCACTGCTGCCGGTATGATAGGGATGGTGCAGACACAAGGGACACTGACATGGTCACCTATACCTGGCAGGTAGGTAGTAGGACCCTCCTGCAATCCTTTGCTTGTGTCAGTTGTACATATTAGGGAATCTTCATTTTATTTCTGTTGATTGCTGATGAGAAAAATAAACAGATGGATTTAGTTGTTCCCGCCCCCAATCCTTCCTTTGCTCACTGCCTGGACTACTTACCTCCATCACTGTGCTACATGTTTTCTGCTGCACCCCTGGCATGTTATATCCTCTCAGTCCTCCATACATTTAGCAGAAATTTGTGCTTAAGGTAGAACTATAGGCAACACTTTTTCCATTTTGGATAGAGTAAGGGAGGGTTAGAGCCTGTTAATTATTTTTTGTCCATCCATTCATTTCCTGCCCCATAGCCAAACAGGAAGTGAGAGGAAATCTCTGCAGATTAAGGGAACCCCCCCCCCAAGGCCCTCAGAATTAGTGTCCCCACTGGAAAATTTCAGGCCAGGTATTAAACAGGAAGGGGTGTGACCTTGACAGGAAGGGGTGGGTCATATTTAAATTAGGGGGTGCATGAGTTTAGTCAGGCCTAGGACAGCACAAAACCTAAATACACCACTGCCCCTCCTATATCCCCCCCCATCCTATCACCCCTACCTCTCCTATATCTCCCCCCATCCTATCACCTATACCCCCCGTCCTATCACCTCTACTCCTCCTATACCCCGCCTTCCTATCACCCTTACCCCTCCTATATCCCCTCCATCCTATCACCCCTACCCCTCCTATATCCCCCCATCCTATCACCCCTACCTCTCCTATATCCCCCCCGTCCTATCACCCCTACCTCTCCTATATCTCCCCCCATCCTATCACCTATACCCCCCGTCCTATCACCTCTACCCCTCCTATATCCCCCCCCATCCTATCACCCCTACCTCTCCTATATCTCCCCCCGTCCTATCACCTCTAGCTCTCCTATATCCCCCCGTCCTATCACCTCTACCCCTCCTATATCCCCCCCATCCTATCATCTCTACCCCTCCTATATCCCATCACCCTACCTCTCCTATATCCCCCCCCTCCTATCACCTCTACCCCTCCTATCCTATCATCTCTACCCCTCCTATATCCCCCCCCCCTATCACCCCTACCTCTCCTATATCCCCCCCATCCTATCACCTCTAGTCCTCCTATATCCCCTCCATCCTATCACCCCTACCCCTCCTATATCTCCCCATCCTATCACCTCTACCCTCCCTATACCCCCCCGTTCTATCACATCTACCCCCCCATCCTATCACCTATACC
>CM055120.1:7769420-7837649 GCA_029206835.1 Rana muscosa
TATATCCCCCCGTCCTATCACCTCTACCTCCTCCTATATCCCCCCCATCCTATCATCTCTACCCCTCCTATATCCCCCCATCCTATCACCCTCCTACCTCTCCTATTTCCCCCCCTCCCTATCACCTCTACCCCCCTATCCTATCATCTCTACCCTCCTATATCCCCCGTCCTATCACACCATACCCTACCTATATCCCCCCCATCCTATCACCTCTACTCCTCCTATATCCCCTCCATCCTATCACCCCTACCTCCTCCTATATCCCCCCCATCCTATCACCCTACCATATCCCCCTCCATCCTATCACCTTACCCCTCCTATATCCCATCCATCCTATCACCCCCTACCACCCTACCCTATATCCCACCCCCCATCCTATCACCCTACCCCTCCTATCCTCCCCCATCCTATCACCCTACCCCTCCTATATCCCCCCATCTCTCCCACCTCCTAACCCCTCCTATATCCCCCCCACCTATCACCTATACCCCCTTCTTCACCCTACCCCTCCTATATCCCCCCATCCTATCTACCCCTTATCCCCTTACCCCTATATCCCCCCATCCTATCCTCCCTATCCCTCCCCCGTCCTATCACCTCTACCCCTCCTCTATCCCCCCCGTCCTATCACCCCTACCCCTCCTATATCCCCCCCCAGTCCTATCACCCTCTACCCCTCCTATATCCCCCCCATCCTATCACCTCTACCCCTCCTATATCCCCCCCCCCATCCTATCACCTCTACCCTCCTATCCCCCTTCCTATCACCCTACCCCTCCTCTATCCCCCCTCCTATCACCTCTACCCCTCCTCTATCCCCCCCCGTCCTATCACCTCTACCCCTCCTCTATCCCCCCCCGTCCTATCACCTCTACCCCTCTCTATCCCCCCTCCCTCCTATCCCCCCGTCCTATCACCTCTACCCCTCCTCTATCCCCCCCCCCGTCCTATCACCTCTACCCCTCCTCTATCCCCCCCCGTCCTATCACCTCTACCCCTCCTCTATCCCCCCCCGTCCTATCACCTCTACCCCTCCTCTATCCCCCCCCCGTCCTATCACCTCTACCCCTCCTCTATCCCCCCCGTCCTATCACCTCTACCCCTCCTCTATCCCCCCCGTCCTATCACCTCTACCCTCCTCTATCCCCCCCGTCCTATCACCTCTACCCCTCCTCTATCCCCCCCCCGTCCTATCACCTCTACCCCTCCTCTATCCCCCCCCGTCCTATCACCTCTACCCCTCCTCTATCCCCCCCGTCCTATCACCTCTACCCCTCCTCTATCCCCCCCGTCCTATCACCTCTACCCCTCCTCTATCCCCCCCGTCTATCACCTCTACCCCTCCTCTATCCCCCCCGTCCTATCACCTCTACCCCTCCTCTATCCCCCCCCCGTCCTATCACCTCTACCCCTCCTCTATCCCCCCCCCGTCCTATCACCTCTACCCCTCCTCTATCCCCCCCCGTCGTCTATCACCTCTACCCCTCCTCTATCCCCCCCCCGTCCTATCACCTCTACCCCTCCTCTATCCCCCCACCGTCCTATCACCTCTACCCCTCCTCTATCCCCCCGTCCTATCACCTCTACCCCTCCTCTATCCCCCCCCCTCCTATCACCTCTACCCCTCCCTCGTCCTATCACCTCTGCCCCTCCTCTATCCCCCCCGTCCTATCACCTCTGCCCCTCCTCTATCCCCCCCGTCCTATCACCTCTACCCCTCCTCTATCCCCCCCGTCCTATCACCTCTACCCCTCCTCTATCCCCCCGTCCTATCACCTCTACCCCTCCTCTATCCCCCCCGTCCTATCACCTCTACCCCTCCTCTATCCCCCCCGTCCTATCACCTCTACCCCTCCTCTATCCCCCCCGTCCTATCACCTCTACCCCTCCTCTATCCCCCCCCCGCCCTATCACCTCTACCCCTCCTATATCCCCCCCATACTATCACCTGTACCCCCCCATACTATCACCTCTACCCCCTCCTATTAGAGTTGCCACCTCATCCCTTTAGAACCGAACACATATTAATTACACGGGTTGTGTGGCTGATTAAGGTGGTAATTAAACTCACTTGGTGCTTTATCTGCATTAAATTAGCCTCAGAACCTGTGCAATTCATATGTGTTCGGGTTTAAAGGGATGAGGTGGCAACCCTACCTATACCCCCCCATACTACCACCTCTACCCCCTCCTATACCCCCCCATACTACCACCTCTACCCCCTCCTATATCCCCCCATCCTATCACCTCTACCCCCTCCTATTCCCCCCATACTACCACCTACACCCCTCCTATATCCCCCCCATACTACCACCTCTACCCCCTCCTATACCCCCCATACTACCACCTCTACCCCCACCTATATCCCCCCCATACTACCACCTCTACCCCCTCCTATATCCCCCCCATACTACCACCTCTACACCCTCCTATATCCCCCCATACTACCACCTCTACCCCCCCATACTACCACCTCTAACCCCCTCCTATACCCCCCCCATACTATCACCTCTACCCCCCATACTACCACCTCTACCCCCTCCTATACCCCCCCATACTACCTCCTATATCCCCCATACTACCACATCTACCCCCTCCTATATCCCCCCCATACTACCACCTCCTATACCCCCCATACTACCACCTCTACCCCCTCCTATATCCCCCCATACTACCACCTCTACCCCCTCCTATATCCCCCCCCCCATACTACCACCTCTACCCCCTCCTATATCCCCCCCATACTACCACCTCTACCCCCTCCTATACCCCCCCATACTACCACCTCTACCCCCTCCTATACCCCCCATACTACCACCTCTACCCCCTCCTATATCCCCCCCATACTACCACCTCTACCCCCTCTTATATCCCCCCCATACTACCACCTCTACCCCCTCTTATATCCCCCCATCCTATCACCTCTACCCCCTCCTATACCCCCATCCTACCACCTCTACCCCTCCTATACCCCCCATCCTATCACCTCTACCCCACCTATATCCCCCCATCCTATCACCCCTACCCCTCATATATCCCCCCCCATCCTATCACCTCTACCCCTCCTATACCCCCCCCATCCTATCACCTCTACCCCTCCTATACCCCCCCATCCTATCACCTATACCCCCCATCCTATCACCTCTACCCCACCTATATCCCCCCATCCTATCACCCCTACCCCTCATATATCCCCCCCATCCTATCACCCCTACCCCTCATATATCCCCCCCCATCCTATCACCTCTACCCCTCCTATATCCCCCCCATCCTATCACCTCTACCCCTCCTATACCCCCCCCATCCTATCACCTCTACCCCCCCATCCTATCACCCATATTCCTCCTATATCCCCCTCATCCTATCACCTCTATCCCTCCTATATCCCCCCTGTCCTATCACCTCTATCCCTCCTATACCCCCCCCCATTCTATCACCTCTCATACTCCCCAATTGTACCTCACACACCTCCCCTGAGGGCGGGACTGTGTCTCTAGTAGCAACAACCAATCAGAGTAGGGCCCGGGTTTTGTTGCTAGGCGCAGAGTCCCGCCCTCTCCGTACGTCTTTGGCTCCTCCCCATAGCGGCGCTGACAGGACGGGAAGTAGTTCCGGCGGGCGGAGGGATCGCAGTGCGGAGATGGTGCCCGCCGGGTGAGGAGACATGAGGAGAGCCCGGCTCACCCCCGAGAAGGCGGGGCAAGGAGGGGACCCCCGGAGGAGCGACGAAAGGACACCTGGAGAGCAGGTGAGAACACCCCCCCCCCCATGTATATATAGCGGGAGAGAGAGGGGGGGGGGAGGCAATGGTCACCCGCTCCCCCCCCCTTATGTATATATATTACCGGGGGAGGCAATGGTCACCCCGAATGTGAGGGCAGAACCCCCTTCCCCCATTATATGTATATAGGAGACCCCCCAATACACCCCTCCCCCCACCATATGTAATGACAGGACCCCCCGATGTATGTGTGTAGCTGACCGCAGGACCCCCCCATAGGTGACCGCAGACCGCAGGACCCCCCCCCATAGGTGACCGCAGACCGCAGGACTCCCCCCCCCCCCCCATAGGTGACCGAAGACCGCAGGACCCCCCCATGGGTGATCGCAGAACACAGGACTTCCCCCCCCCCCCCACATAGGTGACCGCAGGACCCCCCCCCCATAGGTGACCGCAGACCGCAGGACCCCCCCCCCCATAGGTGACCGCAGACCGCAGGACTCCCCCCCCCCCCATAGGGGACCGCAGGACCCCCCCATGGGTGATCGCAGACCACAGGACTCCCCCCCCCCACATAGGTGACCGCAGGGACCCCCCCACATAGGTGACCGCAGGACCCCCCACATAGGTGACCGCAGGACCCCCCCCACATAGGTGACCACAGACCGCAGGATCCCCCCACATAGGTGACCGCAGGGACCCCCCCACATAGGTGACCGCAGGACCCCCCCACATAGGTGACCACAGACCGCAGGACCCCCCCCCACATAGGTGACCGCAGGACCCCCCCACATAGGTGACCGCAGGACCCCCCCACATAGGTGACCGCAGGACCCCCCCACATAGGTGACCGCAGGACCCCCCCACATAGGTGACCGCAGGGACCCCCCCCACATAGGTGACCGCAGGGACCCCCCCCACATAGGTGACCACAGGACTCCCCCCCCCCCCACATAGGTGACCTCAGACCGCAGGACCCCCCCCACAGAGGTGACCGCAGACCGCAGGACCCCCCACATAGGTGACCGCAGGGACCCCCCCCACATAGGTGACCGCAGGACTCCCCCCCCCCCCCCCATAGGTGACCTCAGACCGCAGGACCCCCCCACATAGGTGACCGCAGGACCCCCCCACATAGGTGACCGCAGGGACCCCCCCCACATAGGTGACCGCAGGACTCCCCCCCCCCCCCCCATAGGTGACCTCAGACCGCAGGACCCCCCCACATAGGTGACCGCAGGACCCCCCCCCACATAGGTGACCGCAGGGACCCCCCCACATAGGTGACCGCAGGACTCCCCCCCCCCCCCCATAGGGGACCGCAGGACCCCCCCCATGGGTGATCGCAGACCACAGGACTCCCCCCCCCCCCCCCCCACATAGGTGACCACAGGACCCCCCCCACATAGGTGACCGCAGGGACCCCCCCACATAGGTGACCGCAGGACCCCCCCATAGGTGACCGCAGGACCCCCCATGGGTGATCGCAGACCGCAGGGACCCCCCCACATAGGTGACCGCAGGGACCCCCCCACATAGGTGATCGCAGACCGCAGGACCCCCCCATAGGTGACCGCAGGACTCCCCCCCCCCCCCCATAGGGGACCGCAGGACCCCCCCATGGGTGATCGCAGACCACAGGACTCCCCCCCCCCCCACATAGGTGACCGCAGGGACCCCCCCCACATAGGTGACCGCAGGGACCCCCCCACATAGGTGACCGCAGGACCCCCCCATGGGTGAAAGCAGACCGCAGGACCCCCCATGGGTGATCGCAGACCGCAGGGACCCCCCTCCCACATAGGTGACCGCAGGGACCCCCCTCCCACATAGGTGACCGCAGGGACCCCCCCTCCCACATAGGTGACCGCAGGGACCCCCCTCCCACATAGGTGACCGCAGGGACCCCCCTCCCACATAGGTGATCGCAGACCGCAGGACCCCCCCCCATAGGTGACCGCAGGACTCCCCCCCCCCCCCCCCCCCCATAGGGGACCGCAGGACCCCCCCATGGGTGATCGCAGACCACAGGACTCCCCCCCCACATAGGTGACCGCAGGACCCCCCCATGGGTGAAAGCAGACCGCAGGACCCCCCCCATAGGTGACCGCAGGACCCCCCCCATGGGTGATCGCAGACCGCAGGGACCCCCCCCACATAGGTGACCGCAGGGACCCCCCCCACATAGGTGACCGCAGGGACCCCCCCCCCACATAGGTGACCGCAGGGACCCCCCCATAGGTGATCGCAGACCGCAGGACCCCCCCATAGGTGACCGCAGGACCCCCTATAGGTGATCACAGACCACAGGACTCCCCCCCCCCCACATAGGTGACCGCAGGATCCCCCCCCCACATAGGTGACCGCAGGACCCCCCATAGGTGATCACAGACCGCAGGACCCCCCCACATAGGTGACTGCAGGACCCCCCATAGGTGACCGCAGGACCCCTCCACATAGGTGACCGCAGGACCCCCCATAGGTGACCACAAAAATCCCCCCCCATAGGTGATTGCAGGACCCCCCATGGTTGACCGCAGGCCCCCCTCCCCCACATAGGTGACCGCAGGCCCCCCTCCCCCACATAGGTGACCGCAGGCCCCCCTCCCCCACATAGGTGACCGCAGGCCCCCCTCCCCCACATAGGTGACTGCAGGACCCCCCATAGGTGATCGCAGACCCCCCCCTATAGGTATATTTTTGATCATTCAGTCCCACCCATCATTCTTCATTCCGTGAACGCTGATGAAGGGATTGGAGTTACTGCCTGACCCTTCCCCCTCCTTTGGGGTCCAAAGTCGCATGACAAGTCGCACAATGGGGCCATAGTGTGGCGGACAATCTAACACTAACTGACGCTGTGGGGGAAGGGACTGACTGTCACTGGGATCACCAGTGACCCTAATCCAGTGATGACTGGGAATTCTATTAGATACTGTGAGGGGGTTACCTGTGTGTCTATCAATGTGTGTGACAGGCGCTGCTTCTACTAAAGATCTCTGATTCTTATCCCGGCTCTGCAGGGATGAGAAACTCGACAGATCTCTCCCTCTGTACATTGTTTACCGACACTGAGCTCTGGGCTGTGATTGGACACAGGAGGTCCCGCTCGTGAATCATTGGCTGGGACTTACTGACAGACTCCCGCCGTGTACAATCGCAGCTGGAGCCGCGCCCCCTAAACCCGGAAGTAGTGTGCAGCCAAGTACCGGTACTCCGCTTTGCCGCCAGCAGCCACCCCTCCGCAGGTTATTGTGGGCGGCCGATCGTTAAGTGGAATAAAGTTGCAGTGACTTTGAACAGGTGGCGGCACTACGTTGGTCTACGACAGCAATGGCCCTCAACTCCTGTCCTCAGGACCCGCCAACAGGCCAGATTTACCCCCCTTCATGACCAGGCCATTTTTTGCGATGCGGCATTGCGTCGCTTTAACTGACAATTGCGCGGTCGTGCGACGCTTTACCCAAACAAACATTTTATGTCCCCCCCCCCTACAAATAGAGCTTTCTTCTGGTGGTATTTGATCACCTCTGCGGTTTTTATTTTTTTTGTGCTATAAATAAAAAAAGAGTAACAATGTTGGGGGAGAAACACTTTTTTTTTTTTTTTTTTTTTTTTTTTTTTTTTCTTTTTTCTACAATAAATATCCCCACAAAAAATATTTTAAACAAATTTGTTCCTCAGTTTAGTCCGATACGTATTCTTCTACATATTTTTGGTTTAAAAAAAAAAAAATCGCAATAAGCCTTTATTGATTGGTTTGCGCAAAAGTAGGAGATAGTTTTATGGCATTTTTTATTATTTTGTATTTTTTTTTTTTTTTTTTTTTTTTACTAGTAAGACCCCTTTCACACGGAGACCCTTTGCAGGCGATACAGCGCTAAAAATGGCGCCTGCAAAGCGCCCTGAAAGAGCCGCTCCTCGCACTCCAATGGGAAAGTCCCGAGGGCTCTCGCACTGGAGCGCTGCACTGGTAGGACGCCAAGACCACTTTCACACTGAGGCGCCCGTAGCGTCGGCGGTAAAACGCCGCTATTTTTACCGCCAGCGGATTTGCGGCGCATTTCAGCCACTAGCGGGGGTATAGCCGCGCTGTCCAATTGATTTCAATGGGCAGCAGCGGTGGAGGAGCGGTAAATGCACCGCTCCTTCTCCGCTCCCATGATATGGCTAGCAGGACTTTTTTTTTTTTTTACTGTCCTGCTAGCGCACCGCCCTCGAGCTCTCACACTGGAGTGAATGGTGCAGCAGTTTAAGAGCGGATTGCAGGCACTATTTTTAACGCTATAGCGCCTGCAATACGCTCCAGTGTGAAAGGGGTCGAAAAAAAAAAGTCCTGCCAGCCACACCTTTGGAGCGGTGAAGGAGCGGTGTGTTTACCACTCCTCCACCGCTCCTGCCCATTGAAATGAATGGGCGGCGCGGCTGAACCGCCGGCAAAGCGGCGCTGCAACGGCCCTTTTGCGGGTGGTTTTATTTTAATCCTTTTTCGGCCGCAAGGGTGGGTTAAAAGCGCCCTGCTAGAGGCCGAATACCTCCGCAAAAATGACGACGCTGTTTAGCGCTAATAATAGCGCTGCTATACCGCCTGAAAAAATCGTGCCCTGTATTCTTCAATGTGAAAGCCCGAAGGCTTTCACACTGAAGCGGTGCGCTAGCAGGACCGCTCCAAAAGTCCTGCTAGCCGCAACTTTACAGCAGTGAAGGAGCGGTGTGTTCACCGGTCCTTTACCGCTGCTGCCCATTGAAAGCAATGGGAGACCACGGTAATACCGCCCGCAATGCACCTTTTTCGGCCGCTAGCGGGGGTTAAATTCACCCCGCTAGCGGCCGCATACCGCTGTAAAAACAAAGGTATAGCGGCGCTAAAAATAGCGCCGCTATACCCACAGCGCACCTCCCGCCCCAGTGTGAAAGGGGCCTAATGGTGGTGATCTGCGTTTTTTTTTTTTTTTTTTTTTTTTTGGGACTGCTACATTGCAGCGAACAGACCGAACACTTTTGACACGTTTTTTTTTTTTCCATAAAAATGAATGCACTGATTACTGTGTAAATGTCACTGGCAGAGAAGGGGGTTAACACTAGGGGGCGATCAAGGGGTTAAATGTGTTCCCCGGGAGGTGTTTCTAATGGCCCGTACACACGATCCGAATATCGTACGACTTTTTTTTCGCTTAATAGTCGCAAGTAGAAATTGAATAGGTTACTAAAGTCACGAAAATTCTCGCACGACAGAAAAAAAATAAAATGGGAAGTGATGTCATGTGCTGTAATGTATTTGTGTTGTATTTTTCGGACGACAACTGTACTGACTAAAGGAAAATCGTACGATCGGGTATCGTACGAGGGAATATTTTTGCGCTTGTCCGATCTAATAATATCGGATGAACTGTCGTGATCGGCTCTCGAAAGTAGTGTACACCCGATCCCAATATCGTACTAATCATTCCTCGGACGACCGTTTTTCGTACGATTTTCGGATCCTGTGTACGGGCCATAAGACCCCTTTCACACTGCCGCGTTGGCAGTAAAGCGCCGCTAGTATTAGCGGCACTTTGCCGTCGTGTCGTTTTTTAGTGGGGCGCTTTTATTCCCCCCCCCGCTAGTGGCCGAAGAAAGGGTTAAATGCGCCTGAAAAGCGCTGCGCTTTGCAGGCGCTTCATCATTTCAGTGGGGAGGGGGTGTATACTCCGCTCCTCCACCACCCCAAAGATTCTGCTTGCGGGACTTTTTTCTTGTGTCCCGCAAGCGCACCGCCCCCAGTGTGAAAGCCCTCGGACTCTCACACTGGGGCTGCAGGGGAGGCAGATTTTCAGGCGCTATTTTTAGCCCTTTTGCGCCTGAAAAGCACCTCCAGTGTGGAAGGGGTCTAACTGTGGGGGGAGGGGACTGACTGGAGGAGGAGAGAGATCTCTGTTCCTGATCACTAGGAACAGCAGATCTCTCTCTCTCTCTCTCCTCCCCTGTCAGAACGGGGCTCTGCCTTGTTTACATTGACAGATCCCCCGTTCTGGCTCTCCTTGGAGCGATCACGGGTGGCCGGCAGACATCGCGGCCGCCGGCCACGCACATCGGCTCCAGTGGCGACGCGCACGCTCCCTATCGTTCTTAAAGCGCCCGACGTACGCCTATGGCGATTCGCCCAGGAGAGACAACCTGCCGCGGTATGATGGCAGGTTGGTCCTTAACCACTTAAGGACCGCCGCACGCTGATGTACGTCGACAGAATGGCACAGACAGGCACAAGGAATGTAAAGTCCGATCGAAGTTTTCACTGGAAGTTGTGCGACTTTGGGGGACACGCTGATGTGAATGGAGCCTCTGGGATTGGCGCGGTCTCCTCCGCAGAGATCCATCTTGGTTGCGTTTTTCACTTGAAGGTCGTCTTGTGGAATCTGAAGGTTTGTGGCCGTCCCTGCGAATGTTTACATGACGGGGAGACGTTCTGTTCTGGAGGAACCGCCAGGGAGACAAGCGGGGAGGAGAGCGCCCCCTCCGATGTGACCCTTTTTTTTTTTCCTGATAATAAATCCTCGTGAGGAAACCGCGCCGAGCGGCTGCCATCTTCCTGCCGACTGCGCACATTGCAGGAGATGGGGACGCTCCTGATTGGTCCCCGGAGTCCTCAGTGCTGTCCTCACCGCCGCCGCTGCACACTTCTGCAGATCCCTCTGATGTTTGCAGTATTCGGGTTAAACTAAAATCATCACACACTGCAGCTTACAGTCCTCCTATGTGACGGCTGCATTCGTTTTCTTCTTTCCTTTTTTTTTTTTTTTTCACCTGCAGATCCCGCCAGTAACACTCTTCCTGTGTAAGGCTGCAGTCACATGTCGGCGTTACACGGACGTGCGTCACATCGTGTAATTTGCTGTGCGTTTAATACAGAGCTGGACAAATTTGCTTTGAATCTAGGAGCCAGCTTAAAAAAAAAAAAAAGTTGGACGCTTAATTATTTTTAACTAACAACAAAGCTTTATTTTCAATGACAAAACCCCTTCCCTTATGTGTATCTTTACAGAGGTGCCGCTCTGTGAAGAAGAGCTAAAGGGTGTCGTGTGTGTGTGTCTGTTTTTTAAGATGTTAACCCCTTCAATACCGGACACTTTTCCCCCTTCCTGCCCAGGCCAATATTCAGCTTTCAGCGCTGTCACACTTTGAATGACAATTACGCGGTCATGTAACACTGTACACATATGACATTTTATATAATTTGTTTTGAGACAGACAGAGCTTTCCTTTGGTGGTATTTAATCATCGCTGTTTTTTTATTTTTTGCTAAATAAATGAAAAAAGACCAGAAATTTTGAAAAATTCCATTTTTTTTCTTAATTTCTGTTAGAAAATTTTGAAAATAAGTAATTTTTCTTCACTGTTGGGCGGCCCTAATGGGCATCCCTGATGGGCACTAATGGGCAGCCCTGATGGGGGGGGCCCCTGATGGGCCCTAATGGGCAGCCCTGATGGGCCCTAATGGGCAGCCCTGATGGGCGCCCCTGATGGACACTAATGGGCAGCCCTCATGGGGGGGGCCCCTGATGGGCACTAATGGACAGCCCTCATGGGGGGGGGGCCCTGATGGGCACTAATGGGCGCCAATGATGGGCGGCCCATAGGCAGCCCTGATGGGTGGCCCAGATGATCAGTGTACGTCACAATTCACATTACTCTGTAGCAAAATTGCGGTAAAAATGCGTATGTGTTTTTACTGCAATTTTTGCTGTGTTTCAGATGCACTTCCTGTGTGTTTTTGGGTTGCCTTCACCTGTGTAAAAAAAAATAAAAAAAAAATAAATAATAAAAAAAAAAAAAAAATGGACACGTGGCTCAAAAGCGCACCCAAAACGTGGTATGGTTTTGCCATGATTCCTATTCATTATTAAATGAGGAGCTGAGTTTTTTGTGTGATTCTCAAAACTGCACCTTCGATGCAGCATGCAGGACTTTTCAAAACTCACCGCACCTGTAATGTAGTCATGTGAAGAGTCCCAAAGGAATTTAAAGGGAAACATATTTTTCTTGCACGGTAAAAACATATCGGTGTGAAAGTGCCCTAAATGTCCCCTATGAGGATTGACGGTTACCGGCTCTCCTTTTCTCATGCTGCGACAGCACGTGAGGAAAGGAATGCTGATAACGGCAAGTCTTTTTACAATGTGATCAGCTGTGATTGGACACAGCTGATCACATGGTAAAGGGCCGCTGTGAATCGATTTGTAAACGGACCCCTGACATCTCGCTTTTGAGACAGGGAAGTGAGGACACAGATTCCCCACTCACTTTCTCTGCAACCTCCGGTGCACTGAAGATGAATAGACAGGAGACAGAAGCTCCTCTCCATTCATAAACACGGATTTCGATGTTTCAGTTATGAATGGACAGTCAGTGATCACTGACTCTGTTCATTCAGAAAAGGAAGGAGCTGGTAAATGACCTTTTCTCTTATCGTCCATGGACTGACACAGCTGGATACTGTAAATGTGTGGAGTCATGGGGCATGTCGTGAACGGAGTCTCGCGCACACAAGGCGAGGATCAGCACGCTCATGTCTGTTAGTCAACTGTTGGCTGGGCAACAGGTTGGGTACACTGGTATCTTCGTAGTCTTCCCTGTCCGGCCATCGAGCGTGCTGATCCTCGCCTTGTGTGCGTGAGACTCAGTTCACGACATGCCCCATGACTCCACACATTTACAGTATCCAGCTGTGTCAGTCCATGGACGTCAGAGAAACGGATTCTACGGTGAGTACAAAAATCCTATTTACAGGCTCCTTCCTCCGCTCTCCATCCTGGGCTTGTGGCGCAGAGCATTGCGCCAGGAGCCTATCCAGGTGTTGCAACCGCAAATGAATATTCGGGTATTGAAACGCTGATCCTCAATCCGGCCAATCAGAAGCAGGTCTGACACCGTTTTCCAATTGGCCTGAAAAGAGAAGAGTCCCAATTGGCCACCGAGGAGGAGGGAGGAAACGGAAGCCGCCGCCATGCCCGTGAAGAGCAGGGGGAAGGGGGAAAAACTACGCAGACGAGCAAGGGAAGCCGCCCGGGGGGAGTGCTGCCCACCATAGATGGGTTAAGTGCACAAGACGCACCCGACCGACCGGGGGGGGGTTCCGCTTTCAAGGGCCAATTCAGGCCGCAAACAGCCCGTTTTTTTGCATGCGCAGTGACATGCATTAGCGGTGCATTTTTTTTTTTTCCCTGTCTGTCCTGGACCTCTGTGTATATACAGCCACATTATATACAAACAAGGATTGCCGCTCCAAACAGGCTTACCCAAAATAAAATTCACCGTTCCAGGAACCAAGGGTGCTGGCAATGCACTAGGCAATTGAGAAAATAATGATGATCTGGACAGCCGCACTCCAATCCAATGTGGCTTTATTCACAAAGTAAAATGAAAACAGGCACTACATGTCGCAGCAACAGAAAAATGGGGACATCTAACGCGTTTCACACTTAGAAGTGCTTACTCATAGATATCGGCTGTCCAGATCATCATTATTTTCTCAAGTGTATATACAGCCATGTAAGGATTATTGATAACGCGTCTTATAAATGGCCGATCAGATTAGAATTTCCCTTCTTGTCCTTGACTCGCTCTGCACTTCCCCTGTTATCTCCTCTCTCTCATACTATAGTAAATATTGCAGAGTCTGAAGTTTTTTGGTATCGTTTTGGTGCAGCCGGTCTGTAGTTTTTCCTCTGGCTGCGTCCTTCACTGAACGGCAATGACTGGGTTTTGCCGGCCCTCAAAGGAACGTGGAATAGACGATCAGGGCTGTTAGACGATCAGGGCTGTTAGACGATCAGGGCTGTTAGACGATCAGGGCTGTTAGACGATCAGGGCTGTTAGACGATCAGGGCTGTTAGACGATCAGGGCTGTTAGACGATCAGGGCTGTTAGACGATCAGGGCTGTTAGACGATCAGGGCTGTTAGACGATCAGGGCTGTTAGACGATCAGGGCTGTTAGACGATCAGGGCTGTTAGACGATCAGGGCTGTTAGACGATCAGGGCTGTTAGACGATCAGGGCTGTTAGACGATCAGGGCTGTTAGACGATCAGGGCTGTTAGACGATCAGGGCTGTTAGACGATCAGGGCTGTTAGACGATCAGGGCTGTTAGACGATCAGGGCTGTTAGACGATCAGGGCTGTTAGACGATCAGGGCTGTTAGACGATCAGGGCTGTTAGACGATCAGGGCTGTTAGACGATCAGGGCTGTTAGACGATCAGGGCTGTTAGACGATCAGGGCTGTTAGACGATCAGGGCTGTTAGACGATCAGGGCTGTTAGACGATCAGGGCTGTTAGACGATCAGGGCTGTTAGACGATCAGGGCTGTTAGACGATCAGGGCTGTTAGACGATCAGGGCTGTTAGACGATCAGGGCTGTTAGACGATCAGGGCTGTTAGACGATCAGGGCTGTTAGACGATCAGGGCTGTTAGACGATCAGGGCTGTTAGACGATCAGGGCTGTTAGACGATCAGGGCTGTTAGACGATCAGGGCTGTTAGACGATCAGGGCTGTTAGACGATCAGGGCTGTTAGACGATCAGGGCTGTTAGACGATCAGGGCTGTTAGACGATCAGGGCTGTTAGACGATCAGGGCTGTTAGACGATCAGGGCTGTTAGACGATCAGGGCTGTTAGACGATCAGGGCTGTTAGACGATCAGGGCTGTTAGACGATCAGGGCTGTTAGACGATCAGGGCTGTTAGACGATCAGGGCTGTTAGACGATCAGGGCTGTTAGACGATCAGGGCTGTTAGACGATCAGGGCTGTTAGACGATCAGGGCTGTTAGACGATCAGGGCTGTTAGACGATCAGGGCTGTTAGACGATCAGGGCTGTTAGACGATCAGGGCTGTTAGACGATCAGGGCTGTTAGACGATCAGGGCTGTTAGACGATCAGGGCTGTTAGACGATCAGGGCTGTTAGACGATCAGGGCTGTTAGACGATCAGGGCTGTTAGACGATCAGGGCTGTTAGACGATCAGGGCTGTTAGACGATCAGGGCTGTTAGACGATCAGGGCTGTTAGACGATCAGGGCTGTTAGACGATCAGGGCTGTTAGACGATCAGGGCTGTTAGACGATCAGGGCTGTTAGACGATCAGGGCTGTTAGACGATCAGGGCTGTTAGACGATCAGGGCTGTTAGACGATCAGGGCTGTTAGACGATCAGGGCTGTTAGACGATCAGGGCTGTTAGACGATCAGGGCTGTTAGACGATCAGGGCTGTTAGACGATCAGGGCTGTTAGACGATCAGGGCTGTTAGACGATCAGGGCTGTTAGACGATCAGGGCTGTTAGACGATCAGGGCTGTTAGACGATCAGGGCTGTTAGACGATCAGGGCTGTTAGACGATCAGGGCTGTTAGACGATCAGGGCTGTTAGACGATCAGGGCTGTTAGACGATCAGGGCTGTTAGACGATCAGGGCTGTTAGACGATCAGGGCTGTTAGACGATCAGGGCTGTTAGACGATCAGGGCTGTTAGACGATCAGGGCTGTTAGACGATCAGGGCTGTTAGACGATCAGGGCTGTTAGACGATCAGGGCTGTTAGACGATCAGGGCTGTTAGACGATCAGGGCTGTTAGACGATCAGGGCTGTTAGACGATCAGGGCTGTTAGACGATCAGGGCTGTTAGACGATCAGGGCTGTTAGACGATCAGGGCTGTTAGACGATCAGGGCTGTTAGACGATCAGGGCTGTTAGACGATCAGGGCTGTTAGACGATCAGGGCTGTTAGACGGATCAGACGTGTTGCGGGTTTATTGGGGGACGATCGTCCTCTGTTATGTGATCGGTACACTTTACCTGCCCAGACTTCTCCGGTGTACATTGTGTGATACACGAGGGAGGAGAACGGCATTCAATGTCACCCAAAGCTTACCGTGGAAACTTTAGCTCAGGTAATAAAGGTGCATCCCATAAAATTAGAATATCATCAAAAAAGAATTAATTCAATTCAAAAAGTGAAAGTCGTATTTTCTATAGATTCATTACACACAGTGACATTTTCTATCTTTTCATGACGATTATGGCTTACAGCGAGTGACACCCCAAAATTCAGTATCTCAGAAAATGAGAATATTCCATAAGACCAATAAAAGGATTTTTTTTATTACAGAAATGTTGGCTTAGTGAGGCGTCTGTCCATGTCCAGTATAGGAGGCACTCAATATTTGGTCGGGGCTCCCTTTGCATGAATTACGGCATCAATGCGGCGTGGCATGGAGATCAGCCTGTGGCACTGCTGAGGGGTTATGGAAGTCCAAGTTGCTTTTATGGTGGCCTTCAGCTCTTCTGCATTGTTGGGTCTGATGTTTCTCATCTTCCTCTTGGCAATAACCCACAGATTCTCTATGGGGTTTAGGTCAGGCAAGTTTGCTGGCCAATCAAGCACAGTGATCCCATGATCATGTGACCAGGTATTGGTAGATTTTGCAGTGTGAGCGGGTGCCGAGTCCTACTGGAAAATGAAGTCGGCATCTCCAGAAAGCTGGTCAGCAGAGGGGAAGCATGAAGAGCTCTAGAATAAGGGACATTCTTCCCACTGACCACCAATGTAAGGAGCATTCTTCCCACTGATCACCAATGTAAGGAACATTCTTCCCACTGATCACCAATGTAAGGAACATTCTTCCCACTGATCACCAATGTAAGGAACATTCTTCCCACTGATCACCAATGTAAGGGACATTCTTCCCACTGATCACCAATGTAAGGAACATTCTTCTCACTGATCACCAATGTAAGGAACATTCTTCCCACTGATCACCAATGTAAGGGACATTCTTCCCACTGATCACCAATGTAAGGGACATTCTTCCCACTGATCACCAATGTAAGGAACATTCTTCCCACTGATCACCAATGTAAGGAACATTCTTCCCACTGATCACCAATGTAAGGAACATTCTTCCCACTGATCACCAATGTAAGGGACATTCTTCCCACTGATCACCAATGTAAGGGACATTCTTCCCACTGATCACCAATGTAAGGGACATTCTTCCCACTGATCACCAATGTAAGGAACATTCTTCCCATTGGTCCTTGAAGAATCGGGTTTAGTAATGATCTGAACTATTTTTGGGGCTCCTCTGGGGTGCTCAGGTACAGTTATAAGAAGGACTTTGCTTAGCAGAATATATAACCAAATGGACGCATTCAGCGATTTTCAGAACGGTCATCCCTCTCTGTAAAAGATTCTCTCATTGCGTCGTCCTGCCTCAGACATTGACACATGTGGAGATTTTCATTTTTCCTCTTCCTTGTGTCACGGTTGATGAATTGTAAGCCAGGAATGAACAGCCCCCCCCCCCCATGGGAAGTGCTCGGTGTGGTAGTAGGAAGCGCACACACGGGAAGATCATTGTACAATGTGCTCAGGGAACACAGAAATCTTCTACAGATCGGGTTCTTCTAATCCGCGCTCTGATCCGGCTTTATTCCGCTCTCCTGGAATTGGGTTTCCGATGTGAAGAATTTGGTTTTCGGGGGTGGAACTTGTGAGCGATGATTGTGCTTTGCGCTGCGTCTGTTTATTGTCTTCCTGAAGGCAGAAAATATTTATTGCTCATCATTTTTCTGCAATAATAGCGGGGAATGTTCCATGTCTGCAGCCAGCCGGCATGGCTGGGAATACGCTGCTTGTAAACAAGCTTGTCTGAGAAATGCCGAGAGTAAAACATCTGTTCTTTTATAGATCGGAGGCGGGACCTGGTCCTCGGGGCCCCTGTGTGTGTCCTGGTTTAGGCCCCCATTAGGACACGTTCATTGTTTTTAGCCAGTTAATAGTAGAGTTCTATTCCTGTGTTTTATTGGCCTCACCTTGTAATGATGGCTCACATGTTGTGGTGTCATGGCTGATTGATCCCCCCCCCCCCCCCATGTCCATGTTTTTGTGCACCTAGCTTGTCCCTACTCACCAAAGGGACGAGACCCTTTCCAGTTCTGGGTCACACACCATCCAATGCATGCCTCGCCATCCGCTCTGTCATCATAAATCTGCTAATGTAATAAAGAAAACATCCCGTGCGTGTGTGTGTGTGTGTGTGTGTGTGTATAGCTTTGTCTGTTTTGTGTCTGTGTCAGATCTAATTACTGTGTAGCTCTCACCTGCAGAGCACCAGACTAAACCCCTCCCCATCATAATAAAAACTCATCTGGCTGTGTTCATCTTGGATGCGTATTTCACGCATCCAATTCGCATGACAGCGTGTGACCGGCTCTCAATGGAACCAGTTCACACAGATCCGGGGCGGCCAAAGTCCGTCTTCCAAAAGGGCATGTTTTGGGTCCAATTCAGGCAAAAATTCAGACCTGATTTGTACCTGAATCGATGAACAAGAATGCATCAGGGACCCCATGCTGTGAACCCCGCCTCAATAAATCGTTTATTTCATGCTGTTCAAACTCATCACCATGAGATTCCTTTTCTGTATTCTGGAAAAAAAAAACTGGTTGATCCTCCTGCTGCTCTCCATCTCACCCTTCTGTCCATGTCCCCACTGCAGTTGTGGATTTTGCAGAGCAGTGTTGGCGGTTCTGCACATGCTCAGTTTAAAGTGAGTTTCTATGCTGAACATTTCCTCCCTATCACATCTGAGCAGCCCATGTGACTATAATGTCACATATGTGGGCGTATACGGAGTGCTAAATGACAGCCCACTCCCTCTCTCCTCCTCCATGCCCACTAACTAGCTAATGTAGATTGATGGAGGCTTCACCTCCCTAATATACAGGCTGGAGTGGCATGACACAGACCTGTGACTGGCAGAAATCCGCCCACACCGTGTTTTTACCAAAAATAATATGGATTTGATTTCAAATATATAATTTGTATGAGAATTTAAAACCGTTTTATTGATATTTATTTTTACTCTGCATTCCAAAGTGTGTGTGTGTGTGTGTGTGTGTGTGTGTGTGTTGAACAAGCAGCAAAGGACTAGAAGCTATTCCTGCTTATGTTTCCCTGCAGACAGGCTGGGAGAGAGCCGGGTCATGTGACAGCTGGATATCCATTGGGAAAAAGGGACTTAGATAGATAGATAGATAGATAGATAGATAGATAGATAGATAGATAGATAGATAGATAGATCTATCTATCTATTTTTTTTATTAAAATCTAATTCCAGAGCAGTCATCCAGATACAGAGATAGAAGGGAGAATGTACATTATACAGTGTGTGTGTGTGTGTGTGTGTGTGTGTGTGTGTGTGTGTGTGTGTGTGTGTGTGTGTGTGTGTGTGTGTGTGTGTGTGTGTGTGTGTTTTTGGTATCACTTTAAAGCAGACCTTTAGTCATCTTTTTTCTTTCATGCCATCAAATCTACTGCCCTCACTGTGTTTGGAAAGTAAAACATTTATTTAGTGGTAGTAAATTCTTTATTTGCTACTTCTGCTTTTTGTTCTTGTAATCCGCCTAGGCGAGTGACATGTTATACAGCATTTGCGCTGAATCCCGGGATAGAATCTTCAGTTCCTTTCTTCCTTTTCTTGGGACAGGGATATTGATATCAATAAATTGTCATACAAATATAGTTTGAAATCGAATCTTTATTTTTTTTGGCAATAACATGGTGTGGGCGGATTTCTGCCAGTCACAGGCTGTGTCACACCCCCTCCAGCCTGTGTCTTAGAATAAGAGGGAGGTGAAGCCTCCATCAATCTACATGTAATATTCCGCCCCCGTTGTGTTTAGCTGGTTAGTGGAGGAGGAGGGAGGGGCTGTCATTTAGCACTGTGTATACACCCACATGTGTGACTATAGTCACATGGGCTGCTCAGATGCTCCAGCATAGAAACTCACTGAAAACTGAGCATGTGCAGAGCTGCCAACACTGCACTGCAAAATCCCTAGCTGAGTTGGGGGACGTGGACAGAAGGGGGAGATGGAGAGCAGCAGGATCAACCAAGTTTTTTGCGGAATACAGAGAAGGAATCTCATAGTGATGAGTATATATGGTATTCCATTCATACTCGAGTATTTCAGCACTTTTATTTTTTGTGCTGAAAATGCCCCCCTCGGCTTATACTCGAGTCACCCATTTGCGTCTGATCTCCTCCTGGACTTTGGGGACCCGGTACCAGCCGGCCGTAGGTCCCCCGGATCCCAAACTTGGTACACATGTAGCCCCACTCTTCCTCTACAAGTCTACAAAGTTTCTTGTCTGGAGGACCTACAGCCGGGGAGCACCGATTTATCAAACCCGGGCACCCCTTCCATAGACTCCCATGTTAAACGCCAGTCTAGTCATGGACACAGTGAGGCATGCAGATGGACACCCTCGGCTTATACTCGAGTCAATATGTTTTCCCATTTTTTTTTGTGGTAAAATTGGGTGCCTCGGCTTATACTCAAGAATAAATGGTGTGCCGTATATACTCCTTCTCTTTTTTTAATATATATGTGTGTGTGTGTGTGTATATGTGTATATATATATATATATATATATATATATATATATATATATATATATATATATATATATACACACACACACACATACATACATACATACATACATACATACATACATACATACATACATACATACATACATACATACATACATACATACATACATACATACATACATACATATACGTATGTGTGTATGTATATAATGTTGGTTTAGTAAAACTTTTAAAGCCACAATATTGTTTTTGTGCTCATTAAATTTTCTCTTTTTTTTTTTTTTTTTAATTTTGAGGTGGAGTGGTCTGCGGTGCTCTATTTTTGCTTCATAAAATGTTGGGTTTCTCTTGGCGGCCGGTGACCTGCCATTGAAGATCTGTGGAGTGTTGCTGACATGATTGAAGAGTTGAACATTCTGAGTGTCTGCAGCAGTCTGATCTGGAAGATTCCACTCATTTTATACACGAGGAGGTGATGGAGGAAAAGCTTGGACAGTGGAGATGGAGGGAGCGGAGGAACGGGATCACTGAGCGCTCTAAGCAGAGGGGGGTGCAGAGAGGAGAGCAATGGGAACGTTTGCCTTGTGGTTGTGCGGTGTATCCATGTCAATGTAATGGCGGGATCAGAGCTTTGCCAGTCTGCTGGGCTTTGTGTGACATGTGCTGCCCTATGGGTCGCCTGGTACGGTGCCCAGCAGAGGCATCCTCTGGTATCGCCAGTAAAGTGTTAATCTGTTGTAATGAGGTCATGGAGGAGCCTGCAGATGGAGCGTGTTCTCTGGGGGTCTCTTCTACATATAGGATGTATGTGCTACAGATATGAGGACTGTGGGAAGAGACTCGTCACCAGATGGAGAAGCCTTTAGGGGGGGGGGGTCATTCGCAACGCGCTGCAGCTGTATGCTGGTAACCGTACATTCCCGTGTTTTACTTCCATACTGGGATGGATGTGTCCTTAAGGAAAAGCTTGTGCGACTACCAGCATGCCGCATCGTCCTGTCATTGGAGCAAATACTCCCAGGCGCAGAAATACACAATTTTGGTGTGCTTGCCCCCAGCAGGGCTAAATGTAGAAAAAAAAAAAAACAACCTGCCCGGTGCCCAGAACGGCATGTCCCGGGCATCGGGCAATACAAGTTGTGCAACAGTGAATGGGCTGACAAAAGCCCAGGCGCCAGGATGCAATTTCTAGTCGCCATGCCGACCTGGCCCCAAGGATTGGTCGAGCCCTGCTGTACATCATACATATACAGTGGGGGGAAAATGATTTGATCCCCTGCAGATTGGGTAAGTTTGCCCACTTACATAGAAATGAAGGGTCTATAATTTTTATCATAGGTGTATTTTATATGATCGAGACAGAATATCAACCAAAAATCCAGAAAAAAACATACGATATAAATGGAGTTGCAGTTTAGTGAGTAAAATAAGTATTTGATCCCCTTAGTAGTTGGTGGGGAAACCCTTGTTGGGAAGCACAGAGGTCAGACGTTTCTTGTAGGTGGTGATCAGATTTCCACACATCTCAGGAGGAATTTTGCTCCTCTCTTCTTTACATATCTTCTCTAAATCCTTAAAGATTCTTGGCTGTCGCTTGGCAACTCGAAGTTTCAGTTCCCTCCCATAAATTTTTTATTGGATTAAGGTCTGGAGACCAGCTAGGCCACTAAATGACCTTAATGTGCTTCTTCTTGAGCCACTCTTTTGTTGCCTTGGCGGTATGTTTTGGGTCATCGTCATGCCGGAAGACCCATCCATGACCCATCTTCAGTGTTCTGGATGAGGGAAGAAGGTTCTCATCCAAGATCTTACAATACATGGCCCCGCCCATTGGCCCCTCAATTCGGCAAAGTCTGCCTGTACCTTTTATCAGAGAAATGGCCCCAAAGCCTCATGTTTCTCCCTCCGTGTGACTGGAGGGATGGAGTTCTTAGGGTCATAGTCACCATTTTTCTTCCTCCAAACACGGCAAGTCGAGTTAATGCCAAAGAGCTAAAATTTGGTCTCGTCTGACCACAGAACTTTCTCCTCGATCCTTCTCTGAATCATTTTAGATGTTCTTCGGCAAACTTCAGACGGGCTGTACATGTGTCTTCCTGAGGAGGGGGACCTTGCGGGGGCTGCAGGATTTCAATCCATGGCGGTGTATTGTGTTACCAATGGTGTGTTTGGTGATTGAGGTCCCAACTGCCTTGAGATCCTTCACAAGCTCCTCCCATGTAGTTCTGGGCGGATCCCTCACTTTTCTCATGACCATCCTCACCCCATGAGGAGAAATCTTCCATGGAGACTGAGGGGGATTGATGGTTATTTTGTATTTCTTCCATTTACGAATAATCCCTCCAACTGTTGTCTCCATCTCACCAATCTTCTTGCTGATGGTCTTGTAGCCCATTCCAGCCTTGTGCAAGTCTCCAATCTTCTCCCCGACGTCCTCTGACAGATCTTTGGTCTCCCCCATGATGGTGAGCTGTGATTGGAGGAAAGAGATTCTGTGGACAGGTGACTTTTATACACATAACGAGTTGTCGTTAGGAGAACCTTCTTACATTGACGGGACTGATCTGTGTACCACATGAGCCCCTCCTGTAGCCAGTCTGTGGGGGGAGAATTATTGTTGGTTGGTTGGGGATCAAATACTTATTTTACTCACTGAACTGCAACTTAATTTATAGCATTTTTTTTTTTTCTGGCTTTTTGGTTGATATTCTGTCTCTATCATATAAAATACACCTATGATAAAAATGTATAGACCATTTCTTTGTAAGTGGGAAAACGTACACAATCTGCAGGGGATCAAATCATTATTTTCCCCTCTGTATATGTGTGTTGTACAGCAGGGCTCAACCAATCCTTGGCACCAGGTCACCATGGCGACTAGAAATTGCATCCTGGCGCCTGGGCTTTTGTCAGCCCATTCACTGTTGCAGGGATGCGCAACTTGCATTGCTGGGTGCCGGGCAGGTATAATTTTTTTTTTCTTTCTACATTTTAGCCCTCCTGTGGGCAAGCAGAAGGGCTCCTTTGTCAGGTGCATTCGGACGGCTCGACGCTCTGGCAGATGTAAATGCCACAATTTTTTTCCATTCAAATTCGGACGTGTGTGTGTGTGTTTGTTTTTTTTGCTTTCCAGGGTAGAGGAGAGATTTGGGGTCTTGTAGACCCCAGATGTTTCCAATAAGAGGACCTGTAATCCCTTAGTTCTATTACAAGGGATGTTTTACATTTGCTTGTAATGGGAATAAAAGTGATTTAAAAAAAAATACGAAATTCAAGGGACAGTGTAAAAATAAAATAATAATGAAAACCGTCTCCATCCCTCCATGCTCGCACGCAGAAGCGAACGCATGCGTAGGTCACGCACACACGTGAGGTATCGCAGCGAACGTTGAAGCAAGAGCAATAATTCTTCAACAATTAGAGTTTATTTAAAAAAAGACAAGTATGTTACAAGCAGTCAGAGAGAAATAATTCTAGTGCTAGACCGCCTCTGGTAACCTGTAAACCTATGGAGTAAGTACTGTAGTTTTGGTGCCATTTTATGAACGTGCGCAATTTTAAAGTGCGACGTGTTTGGTATCTATTTACTCAGCGTAACATTATTTTTTACCCAAAAAATTTGGCTATACCGTATATACTCAAGTATAAGCTGAGGCACCGTATTTTTGCCACAAAAAAATGGGAAACCGTATTGACTCGAGTATAAGCCTAGGGTGTCCATCTGCATGCCTCACTGTGCCTCACTTTGCCTCACTGTGCCCAATCTCCCTACCTGATCACCGGCGCTGTGTGACTGACGTTTAACATGGGAGTCTATAGAAGGGGTGCCTGGCATTTGAAAAATCGGTGCTCCCCGGCCGTAGGTTCCCTGGACAACAAACTGTTGCACACTTGTAGAGGAAGCGTGGGGCTACATGTGTGCCACGTTTGGAGTCCAGGGGACCTACGGCTGGCCAGGATCAGGCGCACAAAGTTGAAGATGGACACAGACTCGAGTATAAGCCGAGGGGGGCATTTTCAAGCACAAAACAATGTGCTGAAAAACTCGGCTTATACTCGAGAGTGTGTGTGTGTTTGTGTTTTTATTTAATTTTTTTGCATTAAAATCCATTAGTGTGTTTGTTTGTTTTTTCCCCAAAGAAATTGCATTTGAAAAATCGATGCGCAAATCTCGTGTGACATAAAAAAGAGAAAATGCAACAATTGCCATTTTTATTCCCTAGAGTCTCTGCTAAAAAGAAAATGTATAATGTTTGGGGGGTTATAAATAATTCTCTAGCAATAAATACTGAATTAAACTTGTAAACAAGGTGTCAGAAAAAGCCCGGTCAGCAATTGGTTAAGGGAGGTCAGTAGGTGATTTTTTTTTTTTTTTTACACTGGGTTTTCACAGCTGTTATCCAGGGAATGTATAGAGAGGGAGCAGTAAAGGGCTCCCAGTAGCCTCTCCGCATTGTTAGATGGGATAGTAAGATGAATGGTGGGATCACTTTAGAGAAGTCCAGAGAGTCTTTGCAGCACAATCTATCTGTATATACATATTGGGCTATACATGTATTGGCTGCTGGACTTGTTTTCCTCTTGCGGTTTAGAAAGTTATCGGTAAGTTTGGTCTGAAACCAGCTAAGCTGCTGTGACAATCACTTTTGTTTATTGTAGGAGGTCAGATGTGTCACAAGTCTCACTATACACTTGTCTTGGGTGAGAAGGATTTGACGGGAAGCTTAGGTCAGCCGGTTGTTTAGTGAGTTGTATTGCCTTTTGGCAGCAGACACTTTGTGCGGGTGAAAGCTGGGCGTTGTCACCAATCGGCCGCGCTGTCACTGCATGATTCATTCATTGCATCACATCCTAAGTCCTGTGTGTGTATAATAATAGTAAATATTGACTTCCATTGTGTGCAGTCATTGAGAACCTCATTGAGCAATTACTGCATGTTCTCCTCGTTCTTGGCCGGGTGGGCAATTCCAGCAGCCAGGTAGCCCAGTCCAGGGTCAATGGGGTGCGGTGTGGGGGGGTGTTGGGGTGCTTTAGCTGTTTGGGTGACATGACTCCTGAGACTTCTCCATCCCGGGAGAGAAGAACACAGAAGTGTGAGCATGCGGTGTGCAGGACAGGCTATTGGTCAGCAAAGTGCACCCACAATGCCAACTGACTTCATGCCTGATCTGATCTTCAGTCTGCCTTAGATGTGCTATGAGGACATCTATCAGACAAAGCTGTGTGGACTGATCTGTATAGAATGGTTGGATACATTCAGGAACCCTGCATTGGGTGCACCTCTGTTCCACATTATTGATCTTTGGGGTACCCCTCTGCTTGACACCATTGATTTCGGAGCAGGAGACGATGTGGACCGGGATGCAGAGATTCCAGTTGGAAAGACGGCTCTGTGTGGGTTAGACTTGGGGGTGAAGCTCGGAGGGACGGCTCTGTATGGGTGAAGCTCAGGGGGGCGTCTCTGTGTGTGGGTTGGGCTTGGGGGACGGCTCTGTGTGGGTGGGGATCGAGGGAGGGGGGACGGCTCTGTGTGCGTGGGGCTGGGGGGGGGCGGCTGTGTGGGTGGGGGACGACGACTCTGTGTGGGTGGGGCTCGGGAGGGCCTCTCTGTGTGGGTGGGGCTCGGGGGGCCTCTCTGTGTGGGTCAGGCTCGGGGGACTGCTCTGTGTGGCTCGGGGGGGGGGGGGGATCGCTCTCTGTCGGACTCCTTTCCTCGCCTGTCTTTGTACTAGCAGTCTAGTAATACATGACTTGCAGCGCGCTGTGCATGCGGGGTGTGGGGTATTAACGGATTATGTGGGGTGTGACATCTCAATACAATAAATGTCAGAGCTGAGCTGTAATTATCTGATGTCGGCGCCTCCAGGCGTTATTCTAGGAATTGCTTACATCTCATTCCGCACCTCCTTCTCACACCCTACTCTTCCCATATGAGGGACGACTTCCAGCATCTATTTACCCTCCAGCTTGTCTGTGGTCAGAGCTTCTTGTCCCTACAGATAAGACACGGCCAGGGATGCCCTCCTGTGCTCTTCCCTCCAGAGCTGTGAGCATACTGGACATGTTTATGGAAACATTTGTGCCATCTATGTGCTAAAATTTTGAATCGGTATTATATGAAATCCAAAGCTCATTTCTTTCTGATCTGAGGTGGTTGTAAACCTCAGACATGAAATATGAACAAAGCATATCCCTCTATATTGTGTACTTGTCTCAGTCCAGAGCACGAAGTGTCATTCCTGTCTTCTGCCTTTTTCCTCTACTATCTGCATGAGTCACTTCTGACAAGTTTTCCGGACACCAAGAGATAAAAGGTGACGGGGGAGGGAGCTCCAGTACACAGCCTAAAAATAGTCGGCTACAAAAAAGTGCATCTTCTGACTTTTAATAAACGCACACTCACTTGTCCCACAATCCAGCGATGCGACCGCCTGAACCCTCCCCTCTCTGCCGCGCCTACATCACAAGTGTGGGCAACCGGCTGTGACCCGCTTGCTTTGTGCCTCCTCAATGGCCGGGCAATCTCTTGGGACCCGTAACGTGTCTCTCACAAGATTGCAGGGAGAGAACTTCCACTCGAGACACCTAGGTGGCCCGAGCAGAGATGGGAGCTGAGTACCCGTCAAAAAACAACATGCAAGCAGCGCTGCGCGTCTTTCACTGGTCCCCGCTGTGTCCTGTGAGCCGTGTGTTTCCCAGTACACAATGGGGGGGGGAGCACCGGGAAGTGACGCACTACCCGCAGTCTACGCGCAGTGTGTATTCCCGGAAGTGGGTGCAAATACCTGTCTTAGACAGGTATCTGCACCCCCCTCCACCCTGAAAGGTGCCAATTGTGACACCGGAAGGGGGGGGGGGGAGGAATCCGATTAGCGGAAGTTCCACTTTAGGGTGGAGCTCCGCTTTAAAGCAGAAATTGCACTTCTGTGTTGAAACTACAAATCCCATCGTGCCTCTGGGAGTCCATGGCTGTCATTCTTGCAGTTTCTTGTGGGACTTTCTACTTCCACAACATCTGGAGTGTGGAGGTTGCCTTACCCCCTGGATTGAACCCTCTGTCCGGTTTTTAGATCTTACCGGATTGCTCAGAAGAATTGCGTTCAGGGGAGGAGCTTTAGGCATAAAAACAGCAAACATGCCGAAGCTCCGGCACATTTAGCACTTCGGCATTTATTCACAATGGGCCGAATAAATTAAAATTCTGGCCAATTTTTTTATTTATTTATTTTTTTATCCAGAAAAAAGTTTATTAACCACTTAACGACCGCCCACTGTAAATATACGTCGGCAGAATGGCACCGACAGGCAGAATCGCGTAGATCTACGTGACTGCCTTTGTATAGTTGGGGGGTCCGATCGGACCCCCCTTCTTTACAGTGAGCGGCCGTTTTCCCTTCGGGAGCGATCAGGCATGAGGGGACGGCCGTTCGATTCCAGCCACCCCCTCTCGATCGCTCCCAGTGAATCGAATCCTTCCCCTGCCTGTGTACTGTTTACACACAGGAGGAAGTGATGTCATCTCTCCTGCGGCGCTCACATATACCGAGCGCCCTACAGGAGAAGATGCCAGGTTAGTGCACAAAACGGCACACTGACACCAGGACACATAGGCACATAAATCGCCCCCCCCAGATCACCCCCCAGTCACAGTGTCACTGATTGCAGTGACCATTTAGTGATCACTGCAATCAGTGACATTTTGTGAGGAAGTGATGTCATCTCTCCTGCGGCGCTCACATATACCGAGCGCCCTACAGGAGAAGATGCCAGTTTTAGGTCCAGGGTAGCCCCCTAACCCCCCTAATAAAGGTTTAACCCCCTTGATCGCCCCCCAGGTAACCCTTTCACCCTCTATCACCACTGTCGCTAAGCGATCGTTTTTATGATCGTTGTCTTAGTGTCGGTGATGCCGATAGGTAGCAGTAATTTTTTTTTTTTTGGTTCGCCGCAGGTTTTTATATAGCATCAGGTACCCCCATATATTGCCTAATAAAGGTTTTAACCCCCTAATTGCCCCTAGTTAACCCTTTTACCAGTAATCACCATATAAGTGTTACGGGTGACGCTGGTTAGTTAGTTTGCTTTTTATAGTGTCAGGGCACCTGCCGTGTATATAACCCAATAAAGGTTTAACCCCCTGATCGCCCGGCGGGTGATATCAATTAGGTTTTAGCGTCAGAGAGGGTCTGCGTCACACCCCAGGCAGCGTCAGGTTAGTGCCAGTAACGCTAACACCCACGCGTGAAGCATACACCCCCCTTAGTGGTATAGTATCTGAACAGATAAATATCTGATCTGATCAGATCTATACTAGCGTCCCCAGCAGTTTAGGGTTCCCAAAAACGCAGCGTTAGCGGGATCAGCCCAGATACCTGCTGGCACCTGCGTTTTGCCCCTCCGTCCAGCCCAGGCCACCCAAGTGCAGTATCGATCGATCACTGTCACTTACAAAACAAAAACACACATAACTGCAGCGTTCGCAGAGACAGGCCTGATCCCTGCGACTCCAGTGCTGTAGGAGGTGATTTCACCACCACAGTTAAAAAAAAAAAAGCAAATATGCCAAAGCATTGGGGCAGCAGGGGCGGAGGAGCGATTTTGCTCCTAATGCCGCGTACATACGGTCGAAATTCCGACGGAGTCTTGCCTGTGGAAAAGTCTGACCATGTGTGTGCGGCATAACTTTTGCGGGAGGATGCCCCCATGCTTTGGCATATATAAATGGTGCGTGTATGCCCATCATTAGAAGTGGGTGGATGAAGGGCGGTATTCTAATGGTGGGCATACCCACCGATCAATCTCTTTTTTCGTTCAGCCAACAGGCTGCATGAAAAAAAAGATTACAATACATGTCCAACAAGGACCAGCAACGTACTGGTATGTTGCTGGACTTTGAATGGTTATACCAGAATAATGCCTGCGAGTTTAGGTATCATCTTGGTATCATTCTTTTCAGCCAGCGGCCGGCTTTCATGTAAAAGCAATCCTAGTGGCTAATTAGCCTCTGGACTGCTTTTACAAGCAGTGGGAGGGAATGTTCCCCCCCGGATATAAAAAGCGCCATTGGGAAATTGGGAAAACATTTTATCACACCGATCTTGGTGTGGTCAGATGCTTTGAGGGTAGCGGAAAGATCTAGGGTCTAGTACCTGTCACTACCTATTGCTATCATAGGGGATATTTACATTCCCTGGGATAACAATAAAAATGATAAAAAAAAAAAAAATATGGAAGCAACAGTTTAAAAATAAAATAAAAAAGCAAAATTAATAATTAATAATAAAAAAAAATAACAAAAAAAAGCACCCCTGTCCTGCCCTGCTCTTGCCCAATGGCGAACGCAAGCGTCGGTCTGGCGTCATATGTAAACAGAAATTGCACCATGCATGTGAGGTATCACCACGAAGGTCAGATCGAGGGCAGTAATTTTAGAAGTAGACCTCCTCTGTAAATCTAACGGCGTAACCTGTAAAGGCTTTTAAAGGCTTTTAAAAATGTATGTAGTTTGTCGCCAATGCGTGTTTGTGCGAAATTTAAAAACATTTCATGTTTGGTATCTATGTACTCGGCCTAAGATCATCTTTTTTATTTCATCAAACATTTGGGCAATATAGTGTGATTTTAGTGCATTAAAATTAAAAAAAGTGTATTTTTTCCCCAAAAAATGCGTTTGAAAAATCGCTGCGCAAATACTGTGTGGGGAAAAAAAAATTGCAACACCCACCATTTTAATCTGTAGGGCCTTTGCTTTAAAAATATATATAATGTTTGGGGGTTCAACATAATTTTCTTGCAAAAAAAAATATGTTTTCATGTAAACAAAAAGTGTCAAAAAGGGCTTTGTCTTCAAGTGGTTTGAAGAGTGGATGTAAGCTTCCTAATGTTGTGTATAAAATGCCAGAACAGTTCAAAACCCCCCCAAATGACCCCATTTTGGAAAGTAGACGCCCCAAGCTATATACTGAGAGGCATGTCGAGTCCATGGAATATTTTATATGTTGACACAAGTTGCGGAAAAAAAGGTCAATTTTTTTTTTTTTTTTTTGCACAAAGTTGTCACTAAATGATATATTGCTCAAACATGCCATGGGCATATGTGGAATTACACCCCAAAATACATTCTGTTGCTTCTCCTGAGTACGGGGATACCACATGTGTGAGACTTTTTGGGAGCCTAGCCGCGTACGGGACCCCAAAACCAATCACCGCCTTCAGGATTTCTAAGGGTGTAAATTTTTGATTTCACTTCTCACTGCCTATCACAGTTTCGGAGGCCATGGAATGCCCAAATGGCACAAACCCCCCCAAATGACCCCATTTTGGAAAGTAGACACCCCAAGCTATTTGCTGAGAGGTATTGTGAGTATTTTGCAGATCTCGCTTTTTGTCACAAAGTTTTGAAAATTTAAAAAAAAAAAAAAAAAATTTTCTTCATTTTCAAAAACAAATGAGATCTGAAAAATACTCACCATGCCTCTCAGCAAATAGCTTGGGGTGTCTACTTTCCAAAATGGGGTCATTTGGGGGGGTTTTGTGCTATTTTGGCATTTTATGGCCTTCAAAACTGTGATAGGTAGTGAGGAGTGAAATCAAAAATTTGCGCCCTTAGAAATCCTGAAGGCGGTGCTTGGTTTCCGGGGTCCCGTACGTGGCTAGGCTCCCAAAAAGTCCCACACATGTGGTATCCCCGTACTCAGGAGAAGCAGCAAAATTTATTTTGGGGTGCAATTCCACATATAACCATGGCATGTGTGAGCAATATATCATTTAGTGACAACTTTTTGTAATTTTTTTTTTTTTTATTCATTATTCAATCACTTGCGACAAAAAAAAAAAAAATATTCAATGGGCTCAACATGCCTCTCAGCAATTTCCTTGGGGTGTCTACTTTCCAAAATTGGGTCATTTGGGGGGGTTTTGTACTGCCCTGCCATTTTAGCACCTCAAGAAATGAGATAGGCAGTCATAAATTAAAAGCTGTGTAAATTCCAGAAAATTTACCCTAGTTTGTAGACGCTATAACTTTTGCGCAAACCAATAAATATACGCTCATTGACATTTTTTTTACTAAAGACATGTGGCTGAATACATTTTGGCCTAAATGTATGACTAAAATTGAGTTTATTCGATTTTTCTTATAACAAAAAGTAGAAAATATCTTTTTTTCAAAATTTTCGGTCTTTTTCCGTTTTATATCGCAAAAAATAAAAATTGCAGAGGCAATCAAATACCATTAAAAGAAAGCTCTATTTGTGGGAAGAAAAGGACGCAAATTTCGTTTCGGTACAACATTGCATGTCCGCACAATTTACAGTTAAAGCAGCACAGTGCCGAATCCCAAAAACAGGCCTGGTCCTAATGGCCCGAAATGGTCCGGGGCTTAAGTGGTTAAAGAAAACATCCAAGACATACACTGATGCTATAGAGCCAATCCGGTACATTACAAGCAAAATAAACCATAAGGCTAAACCATAGTCTGAAGCCCCGTACACACGGTCGGACTTTTGGCAAACAAATTTCATTTTGAGCAAGTTGGACCAACAATCCGACCGTGTGTACGCTCCATCGGACAAACTTTTTTTTTTTTTTTTTTTTTCTTTATCGGACAAAAGTTGAGTCTGCAAACGGACAAACTTTTGGCCAACAAAATTCCGATGGAGCATAGTCCGACCGTGTGTACAAAACAAATGTTAAAATCAACCAACAATGGCAGAAGTTGACCAAAGGGTGGCGGTAAAGAGCAGAAAAACCACGTGATGTTGCAAAAAGTTTTGGGAAAGTTTGCAGAAAAGTCCTGTGGTGTGTGTGCTATGGGTGTGCCCGGACAACTCCGTTCGGACAAAAATCCAGGGAAAAGTCCGATGGAAGTCCGACCGTGTGCATGGGGCTTAAGCAGTTATCTTATACAGTACTAGACCAATCACATACGTCCCTAAGCCGCGGTGAGCTACCCGCGCCTCCAAAAAGAAAATAAGAGTAATTAGAAAGAGGCCCCTCAATTATTAATTATGACCCATGTCTAATACCCATGCCCAGCAATCGTCCCGTGACCAGGTCCACCGGAGCCAGGCCCGGTACATCCAGCCACAGGCCCCATAGCTTTTCAAATTTCGGCGTGCTACCCCTATGTTGGTATATAATTTTTTTCCCTTATGGAGCGTATCACCCATAACAGTAATCCACTCCTTAAGAGCAGGCGGTTCTTCCGATATCCAGTGAGTCATGATGATGTGTTTGCGTGCCAGAAACAGGGACCTAATCACCGCCACCCTAGTGCATTCCTCCCACTCCAGCTCCTCTAGTATATGAAGTAAGCAGTGTCCTAGGGTCTGTGGGGAGCGAGATCCGAAACGCCCTGTTTATGGTGTTCACCACCCCCTTCCAATAGGGTTGGAGTTTTGGGCACCTCCACAGTAGGTAGGGGTGCAACGGATCAAAAAACTCACGGATCCGATCGATCCTTGGATCAGATCATTTGCGGTTTCGGCAAAAAATAAAAATAAATAAAAAAATCTTGCACCCACCGTAATTTTCGATTTCAGTTATTTTCAACACAAAACAGAGCTTATATGCTTAAATACAGTATTTGTAAATCCAACGGACTCTTTGCATGTTAAATTTTAAAAGCGGCAGCAAACCTGCTGACCTTACATGCTTGCTAATGTGACAGAACACCTCTGATTTTCACGTTTTAAATGTTAAATGTGAAATCAGAGGTGTTCCGTCACATTAGCAACCATGTAAGGTCTACTTCTGCTTTTAAAATGTAAACAGTCCGATGGATTTCCAAATAATGTATTAAAGCCGATAAGCTCAGTTTTTTTGTGTTGAAATCGAAAACTCCATTGGGTGTAACAAGATGTCCGCTTGGCCCCTTCTCTATCTTTACTGTGCAGGAGTGGGGTGGAGCAAGTTGGCGGCGAAATGTCATTACATCGGCCGCCGGGTGTACCAAGATGGCCTCCGCTCCGTAGCTAGGCCGAAGCCGCGGCCTTTCCTACGGCCGAGGCTCCGGAGCGCTCCGCGGATCGCGTGGTGATCCGATCCGAACAGGGTGACCCGTTCGGATCACCACCGATCCGTGGCACCACTAACAGTAGGTGGATCAAATCTCCATGATCCCTCTTGCACCTGGAGCACAGAGGGGTGGGCCGTAGGCCCATAACAAATAGCCTGTGGGGGGGTATAATACACTCTAAAATTCTGGTCAATTAAATAAACTGCCAAACGCCAAACTGTGCTAAACTCACCGGAGCGGTTTTAAAAAAAATGCAGGTTAGGTGAGTTTATAATGAGTGAATAACTTGTATAGCGCTACAAATGTGAACTCCTCCAATCGCCTCAAGGCGCTTTGCATCCAGTGACGTCCTGATCCTTCAGAAGAGGTGGGTCTTACGTTTTTTCCTGAGGGCCCAATGGTTTTCTTCCATGTGGATGTCTGTGGGTAGAGCGTTCCATAGCCGTGGTCCTTGGACTGCAAATCTTCGTTCTCCCTTTGATTTGTAGCGGGACTTGGGGGAGGTTTTGGTTGGTTGATCGGAGAACGCGATTGGGGGGGTGTAGTGTTTTTTATTTTCTCGCACAATTATTGAGGAGCGTTTCCTTGTGTGCACTTGTGGGTGAGACAGAGGGTCTTGAATGTGACCCGATCCTTTACTGTTAGCCAATGGAGGGTCCTCAGGGACGGGGTGATGGATTCCCAAGGTTTTTTTACCCCATTACCAGTCTGGCTGCCGTGTTCTGGACTACTTGTAGATGCGAAATCTGGTATTTAGGTAGTCCTATATAGAGGGAGTTTGTGTAGTCCAGTCGGGAATTGATGTTTATTTAAACTACTACTGCTGTGTCCTCTTCTGGGATGAAGGGGAGGAGTCTACACAGCAGGCGGAGGAGATGATGAGATCCGCTCACTACTGATCCTATTTGTGCATCCATCGACATCTCCGAGACTTGGCTTTGGTGCTCGGGGTGATGGTCTGTCCAAGAATGGTGGGTGGTGTCCATGAAGTCTTAGCTTTTGTCTTTCGGTTTGCGTTGCTGATTTATTTTTATTTTTTCTCTATTAGGAGAATCAGCGTTTACAATCAACCATGAGGCCTAAATGTAACTCGGGGCACCCTACACTATAATCACCCCCCCCCCCCCGGATATACAGATACCACTTGAGGACCTGTTATGTACACTTCTATGTATTTGTATAATTGTTTTGTTGAGCAATGCTGCAGAATGTCAGTCCAGGACTTCTATTACAGGAGAGAGGAGTGACCCCATAATAAGATTGGGGGTCCCTCTCTTGTACTAGGATTGGGGGTCCCTCTCTTGTACTAGGATTGGGGGTCCCTCTCTTGTACTAGGATTGGGGGTCCCTCTCTTGTACTAGGATTGGGGGTCCCTCTCTTGTACTAGGATTGGGGGTCCCTCTCTTGTACTAGGATTGGGGGTCCCTCTCTTGTACTAGGATTGGGGGTCCCCCTCTTGTACTAGGATTGGGGGTCCCTCTTGTACTAGGATTGGGGGTCCCTCTCTTGTACTAGGATTGGGGGTCCCCCTCCTGTGCTAAGGGATTGGGGGGGGGTCCCTCTCCTATTCCCATCTGTCCTAGAGAGAAAAAATTTTTGGGAATTAAATGTGTCTGTTTCCAGATTTCATTTATTGGGCCGTAAGACAGCCAAAATGTTTTTTTGTGTATTTTCTGTTATTTTGGATATTTGATCTCCTTGTGTGGAGGGAGAAGAGAACCTCTTTGTTGGGCGGGGGTGGGGGGGGGGGGGGGGTTCGGTGGGGCGTTTAGTTTGAATGTAGAAGATGTAGAATTCTGCTCCTGACATGTCTGACACACAGATCTCTATGTTGCAGGATAATCTGCCTCCACCGGCTTCGCTGCTCTTCAGAAAACTCAGCAATCCGGATCTCTTCTCTTCTTCAGGGAAGACGAAACTACACCGCCAGCTGAGCCAGGATGACTGCAAGCTCCGCAGAGGAAGCCTGACCGGCACAGTAGCGGGTGAGTGTTTTCTATAGTGTGATTTGTATCTCTGACCTGTACTGCGGGGTCTCCCCTCCTTACACTTTTGTTATTGAGTCCAGTCAGGCATGTGACAGCACGGCTCCGCTCTGTACAGTTCTGTCATTGTATGGCGGCACGGCTCCGCTCTGTACAGTTCTGTCATTGTACGGCTCCGCTCTGTACAGTTCTGTCATTGCACGGCGGCACGGCTCCGCTCTGTACATCTCTTGCCGTTTCTCTTCCTCTAACTCTTGTCAGCCGGTTCCCCTGTGAGCCGTTACATTTGGAGAGGAATTTGGCATTGAATCCGGACAATTCATTGGACAACATTCATATTCTGCTAATTTCCTCATGTAAACGGAACTAACGAGGTTCAGATGGGTTTGTGTTCTCCATGGTTGGGGGGGGGGGGGGTCTGTTCCCAATTATCGGGGGGGGGGGGGGGTTTGTGTGGGCGGCCGGATGATTTGAGGTGATTTGATATTTTGTAGATGACATTAGACTTCCAGATGTTCACACCGGATGAATGAACCAATCCGGACACATCTGTGCTCAGCAATGTCTCCCCTGTGGGCGGAGCCTCTCCTCTATACTCGCACTGGGGCGGATTTACTAAAGGAGTGCCGGTTGTTCACTCAGAAAAGTCATTCCTTATATACAGTGCCTTGAAAAAGTATTCATACCCCCTTGAAATGTCCCACATGTTGTCATGTTACAACCAAAAACGTAAATGTATTTTATTGGGATTTCATGTGATGGACCAACACAAAGTGGAAGGAAAATGATAAATGATACAAATAAATATGTGAAAAGTGTGGGGGGCATTTTTATGGCGCCCCCCGGAGGCAATACTTTGTAGAACCCCCCCCTTCTCTACCATTACAGCTGCAAGTCTTTTTGGGGGTGTCTCTACCAGCTTTGCACATCTAGAGAGGAACATTTCTGCCCATTCTTCTTTGTAAAATATCTCAAGCTCTGTCAGATTGGATGGAGAGCGTCTGTGATCAGCAATTTTCAAGTCTTGCCACAGATTCTCAATGGGATTTAGGTCTGGACTGTGACTGGGCCAATCTAACACATGAATATGCTTTCATCTAAACCATTCCATTGTAGCTCTGGCTGTATGTTTCGGGTCGTTGTCCTGCTGGAAGGTGAACCTCCGCCCCGGTCTCCAGTCTTTTGCAGACTCTAACAGGTTTTCTTCTAAGATTGCCCTGTATTTGGCTCCATCCATCTTCCCATCAACTCTGACCAGCTTCCCTGTCCCTGCTGAAGAAAAGCATCCCCACCACATGATGCTGCCACCACCATGTTTCACAGTGGGGATGGTGTGTTCGGGGTGATGTGCAGTGTTAGTTTTCCCCCCACACATAGTGTTTTGCTTTTAGGCCAAAAAGTTGGTCTCATGTGACCAGAGCACCTTCTTCCACGTGTTTGCTGTGTCCCTCACATGATTGCTGTCCCCCCCACGTGTTTGCTGTGTCCCCCACGTGGCTTCTCACAAAGTGCAAACAGGACTTCTTATGACTTTCTGTCACCAATGTCTTTCTTCTTGTCACTCTTCCATAAAGGGCAGATTTGTGGAGAAGCACGACTAATAGTTGTCCTGTGGACAGATTCTCCCACCTGAGCTGTGGATCTCTGCAGCTCCTCCAGAGTTACCATGGGACCTCTTGGCTGCTTCTCTGATGAATGCTCTCCTTGCCCGGTGCGGTCAGTTTAGGTGGACGGCCATGTCTTGGTAGGTTTGCAGTTGTGCCATACTCTTTCCATTTTCCGATGATGGATTGAACAGTGCTCCGTGAGATGTTCAAGGCTTGGGAGGTTTTATTTATAACCTAACCCTGCTTTATACTTCTCCACAACTTTATCCCTGACCTGTCTGGTGTATTCCTTGGCCTTCATGATGCTGTTTGTTCACTATGGTTCTCTAACAAACCTCTGAGGGCTTCACAGAACAGCTGTATTTATACTGAGATTAAATGACACACAGGTGGACTCTATTTACTAATTCGGTGACTTCTGAAGGCGATTGGTTCCTCTAGATTTTAGTTAGGTGTATCAGAGTGAAGGGGGCTGAATACAAACTTTTCACAAATTTATTTGTATCATTTTCCTTCCACTTCACAATTATGTGCCACTTTGTGTTGGTCTATCACATAAAATCCCAATAAAATACATTTACAGTTGTAACATGACGATAAAATGTGGGAAATTTCAAGGGGTATGAATACTTTTTCAAGGCACTGTAAATGCCTTGTAAACAGTGAAGCATATTTACTATAATCATCAAATCGCATGCAAGATAATCCCCTCTGCACCTCCCATGCTTCCTCCTGAGCTCAGACTGGAGTGCGGCCTCTGAAGCTTTCCAGGGGGGGCTGCTCCCCAGTCTTGGTGGAACCCGTTCTTACTGGTGGGTATTGTCGTCCATTCTGGGTGTGGCGGGGTTAATCTGGCACCAGGGTGTTGTCTGCTTTCAATGAGGAAGTGTTCATCCACCAGGCAATGCAACTATAAAATCTTATCTGATGGAGGAACCGCGCTGCCATCCTGTTGTCAATCATTTACTGACGCAGTTATCTCCAATAAGTCTGCTGAGGATTCCTATAGTGGACTTCCTTGATGAACAAACATGGCGCCGGATTTGGATTTTTTAAGACCGGGGTCTCTGAACTTGGCAAACCAAGGGCCATCAAAGTTTAAGGGGGCCAAAGTGTTGCCAGTGGGAGTAGAAAATGGCCTCCTTTTTTTTTTTTTTTTTTGGTATTGGCGGGGAGGAATGGTGCCCCATTGTTGGTATCAGTGGGAGGAATAATGCCCTGTCACAGGATCTGGCTGGGTAATGTGTTAGGATCTATACTGGTATGGACTGGGGAATGTGTTGGGCTCTATACTGGTATGGGCTTGGTAATGTGTTAGGATCTATACTGGTATGGGCTGGGGAATGTGTTAGGATCTATACTGGTATGGACTGGTCCATTTTGCTGAAATTTCATTACAGCAACTTAGAATGGTCCTCAATAGTTTGTATGGCCCCCATGTGCTTGTATGCATGCCTGACAACATCGGGGGATGCTCCTAATGACACAACGGATGGTGTCCTGGGGTATTTCCTCCTGGACCAGGGCATCACTGCACTCCTGAACAGACTGAGGTGCCACCTGGCGGCGTTGGATGGACCGAAACATAATGTCCCAAAGGTTTGGATTAATTGGATTTGGGTCAGGTGAGCGTGGGGGCCATTCAATGGTATCAATTCCTTCATCCTCCAGGAACTGGCTCATACTCTCGCCTCATGAGGCCGGGCATTGTCGTGCTCCAGGAGGAACCCAGGACCCACTGCACCAGCGTAGGGTCTGACAATGGGTCTAAGGATTTCATCCCGATACCTAATGGCAGTCAGTGTGCCATTGTGTAGCCTGTAGAGGTCTGTGCGTCCCTCCATGGATATGCCTCCCCAGACCATCACTGACCCACCACCAAACCCGTCATGCTGAACGATGTTACAGGCAGCATAAAGTTCTCCACGGCTTCTCCAGACCCTTTCATGTCTGTCACATGTGCTCAGGGTGAACCTGCTCTCATCTGTGAAAAGTAAAGTGTGCCAGTGGTGGACCTGCCAATTCTGGTGTTCAATCGCAAATACCAATTGAGCTCCATGGTGCCGGACAGTGAGCACAGGACCCACTAGTGGACGTCGGGCCCCAGGCCACCCTCATGAAGTCTGTTTCTGATTGTTTGGTCAGAGACATTCACACCAGTTGGAGGTCATTTTGTAGGGCTCTGGCAGTGCTCATCCTGTTCCTCCTTGCACAAAGGAGCAGATACCGGTCCTGCTGATAGGTTAAGGACCTTCTACGGCTCTGTCCAGCTCTCCTAGAGTAACGGCCTGTCTCCTGGAATCTCCTCCATGCTCCTGAGACTGTGCTGGGAGACATGGCAAACCTTCTGGCAATGACACGTATTGATGTGCCATCCTGGAGGTATTGGACTGCCTGTGCAGCCTTTTAATAGGGTTCAAGTATCGCCTCGTGCTACAGTAGGGACACCAACCTCTCTAGGGTCTAGGTATCGCCTTGTGCTACCAGCAGTGACACGAACCTCTATAGGGTCCAGGTATCACCCCGTGCTACCAGTAGTGACACCAACCTCTATAGGGTCCAGGTATCACCCCGTGCTACCAGTAGTGACACCAACCTCTATAGGGTCCAGGTATCACCCCGTGCTACCAGTAGTGACACCAACCTCCTATAGGGTCCAGGTATCACCTCGTGCTACCAGCAGCGACACCAACCTCTATAGCAGGGATATGCAATTAGCGGACCTCCAGCTGTTGCAGAACTACAAATCCCATGAGGCATAGCAAGACTCTGGCAGCCACGAGCATGACACCAAGAGGCAGAGGCATGATGGGACTTGTAGTTTTGCAACAGCTGGAGGTCCGCTAATTGCTTATCCCTGCTCTATAGGGTCCAGGTATCACCCCATGCTACCAGTAGTGACACCAACCTCCTATAGGGTCGAGGTATCACCTCGTGCTACCAGTAGTGACACCAACCCCCTATAGGGTCCAGGTATCACCTCATGCTACCAGTAGTGACACCAACCTCCTATAGGGTCCAGGTATCACCTTGTGCTACCAGCAGTGACACCAACCTCTATAGGGTTCAGGTATGACCCCGTGCTACCAGTAGTGACACCAACCTCTATAGCAGCCTTTCTCAACCTTTTCAACACAGAGGAACCCTTGAAATAGTTCTCCGGTCTCGGGGAACCCCTGCTAAAATTGAGACATCGACAACTCATGATACATGTGTGACAGTCAGTTGGAAGAATGGTCCTTACACTTGTGGCAATTGGGAAGAATTACCTCCTTACAGATAGCTAAAAAGATCAATGGGGTCAGTGTGAACTTATCTGAGAGGCAGAAATTGTCCAATGCTGAAGGAACCCCTAGCAACCTCTGGAGGAACCCTAGGGTTCCACGGAACCCTGGTTGAGAATCACTGCTCTATAGGGTCCAGGTATCACCTCGTGCTACCAGTAGTGACACCAACCTCCTATAGGGTCCAGGTATCACCTCGTGCTACCAGTAGTGACACCAACCCCAACCAAATGCAAAACTAGTGAAAAACGGATGAATAGGGAAAAAAATGTCAGTGGTCTCCCAGCTGTAAAACCATTCCTGTTTAGGTCATCTCACTGTTGCCCATCTAGTGCACCTGTTTAATTTCATTAACACCAAAGCAGCTGAAACTGATTAACAACCCCCTCTGCTACTTACCGTACCTGACCAGATCCATATCCCTGGAGTTTCATTGACTTGATGCTTTACTCTGATTAAAACGTGTTCCTTTTCATTTTTTTTTTTTTTTTTGAGCAGTATATTTACTAAAATTAATTGCATTTCCATGTTCTGTGTACTGTGAGAGATCAGATATAGTGACTGCAGGCTCCTGGGGAGATCAGATATAGTGACTGCAGGCTCCTGGGGAGAGCAGATGTAGTGACTGCAGGCTCCTGGGGGAGAGCAGATGTAGTGACTGCAGGCTCCTGGGGGAGAGCAGATGTAGTGACTGCAGGCTCCTGGGGGAGAGCAGATGTAGTGACTGCAGGCTCCTGGGGGAGAGCAGATGTAGTGACTGCAGGCTCCTGGGGGAGAGCAGATGTAGTGACTGCAGGCTCCTGGGGGAGAGCAGATGTAGTGACTGCAGGCTCCTTGGTTTAGTAATATTTTTAAATGGGGGCGGGGATTAAGTGAATTAATATATTTTTAAATAAAAAAAAAAAAAAAACATCAAATTAACCCACCACCAGGCATATACACAAATGCAGTGGTCAGTGCGGCTCTTCAGTTTCGGACTTGCGGTTTCCGTAGCGTCTTTTTAGTTTTGATGGATGTTGTCATCTTTGGGATCTGATGGAATTTTTATAATTTTTTTTTTAATTTTTTTTTTTTCTTCCAGGAAAACAGCTCCTCCCCCTCTCTAGCAGCGTACACAGCGGCGTGGGCCAGCTAACATGGCAGCCTCCAGGAGAATCGTCCAATCTGGTCCGGATGAGGAACCAATCTCTGGGCCAATCGGCTCCTTCTCTAACCGCCGGCCTGGTAGGTCTTCCTATGAATTGACATCACTTACAACTATGTCCCGCCCGACCCTCCCTGTTGCTCTCAGTATGGCAGTGTGAAAGATGGATGGAGGACGACGGGGGGCTGCTGTGGTTGGAGGGGGCTGTGATTGGGGACTGTTTGTGTGTCACTTATTACTGTTCTGTGACGGTCGGGCCGTGTCATTCAGCACACATAGTATTCTATGTTGTATATTTTGTCTCTTTTGGGAGAAATTACTTATTTTCTAACTGACACACAGGGACCGGACAAGATCCTACAGTACCCCCAGACCAAAAGGTCAAAGTGCCCCCCCCCCCCCCCCATGAGCTGTGAGTTACTTTAGCAGTTTAGGTTGCAGGTATGGGTGAGTGTTGGGACTGTCTGTCTTCAGCTCTTTATTGGCAGATTCTCTCTGTGAAATGCATTAACAATGAATTGTCCTGGAGAGGGGTGTTGATACGGAGGCCTCACTTACACAATGTATCTGGTCTCTGTGTGCTGGATAATCGCTCTTCATTCCCCTCTCTGTGTTCAGTGTGAGGAGTGCAGGAGGCTGAGGGATGCTGAACTCCTCATTAGAAGTGGGGGGGGGGGGTGCAGCTGCTGCACTGTGTGTGTATTGTCAGCGCTGGAGGAGAGAGACTCCTGCCAACAGCTTGGCCTGCAGAGAGCCTCTCCCTGCCAACTCAGGATTGTTCTGTCCTTCCAGCTTCTCCAGCGTTAACTCCTTCCTTCCTTGAGATGTCCTCATTCCTGCTCTGTGCCCGCCCCAAACCCACTACTTCTTTTTTTTTTATTATTTTGTTTTTAAGTTATTCATTATACATAGGATGGTCATTCCATTTGATCTGATACATCAATTTGTTAACACAACACAAATGTATACAAGTTCCAATATCTAGCATCATTCCAGATTGATATGCACATTAATTATATATATATATATATATATATAAATTACATTACCGTACAGGGCGTCTTTTATCTGAACTCATTAAGACCTAGACTTTAAAGTGGAGTTCCACCCAGGAAAAAAAATTTCACTAAAAAAAATAGAATTTTTTTTTTTATTTTTTTTTTTATACTCACCTGAAATACCTGTTGCTATGCGGAAGTCCATAATCTGCCTCTTCCGTAACCGCCCGCGGTCTGTTTTCTTCCCCATCCTCTTCTAGTGAATGGGGCGCACTGCCTTCTGGGAACTGTGTGTAATCCCAGAGAGCAGCCGCCCATTCACAAGTCGGCGCGAGAGTCACGCATGCGCAGTAGGAAACGGGCATTGAAGCCGTAGGGCTTCACTGCCTGTTTCCCTTAGTGTGGATGGCGGCGCGGGACCTGCACCGATCGAGGGATCGGCATTGGGGGGGGGGGGGGCATCAGCGCGGGAGAGTAGGACAGGTAAGTGTCCTGATTAAAAGTCAGCAGCTACACTGTTAGTAGCTGCTGACTTTAAAAAAAAAAAAAGAGAAATTTGCGGGTGGAGCTCCGCTTTAATTAAAAGGGTCCATACTCTGAGTTCCTTCCATCTTTCCCATCCTAGCCATACAAATAACACCTTTTTCCTTTTAACCACCTTAATAACAAAAAATAAGAAGGGGGGGGGGGGGAAACCTCTGAGAGATAGATAGATAGAGAGAGAGATTATATATATATATATATATATATATATATATATCTATCTCTCTCTAATAACCGCAGGCAAGGTTTAGTTAATGGAGGATCCGCCGAACCTCTAATGCGATATCAAGTCGATCGCGATACAAATAGGGCCTTTCCTTCTTCCGATTTACATATATTCCAATAAACCCACGTTTGAGAGTGAAGCCGCGTACACACAATTGGTTTTAGCGATGAAAACAGTCCGATTGGATTTTTTTCATCGGACAAACCAATCGTGTATGGGCCCCATTGGTCTTTTTTCCATCGGTGTCAAAAAATAGAACATGTTTTAAATTTTTCCGATGGATAAAAAACAGATAGCAAATTCCGATCGTCTATGGGCAAGTCCATTGGTTAAAAAACCCACGCATGCTCAGAATCAAGTCGACGCATGCTCAGAAGCATTGAACTTATATTTTCTCAGCTCATCGGAGTGTTTTACGTCACCGCGTTTGGAGCGGTCGGTTTTTTGACTGATGGTGTGTGGCCAAGACTGATGGAAGTCAGCTTCATCGGTTTTCCGATTTGGAAAAATCCATCGGTTTAAAAACCATAGGAAATCCGATCGTCTGTACAGGGCTTTAGTCTCATATCTATTTTGTCCTAGCAATACCAGCTCTTCCATCTTATTTACCTCTTTAATTCTTAGAAGCTGTGAGGATATTGTCGAAGGTCTCGTTTCTCTCCAACATCGTGCTATACACCATCTAGCAGCATTAAAGAGGTGGCGTAGGATTAATTTTATTATATATTTTCCCCCGGTATACTAGATACATGTAGCAAAAATAGAGCTGTGTCTACAGGGAGAATGTAGTCTGTAAATTTCTGAGATATTCGATGTACCTCCTTCCAGAAGTGCTCCAGCTTCGGGCATGCCCAAAAAATTTGGAGTAAAGTCCCCCTATCTAATTGACATCTCCAGCATTTATCCGAAATCAAGGGTGAGTATTTATGGAGTAATGAGGGTGTGCGGTACCATCTCGTCAGTATTTTAAAATTTGTTTCTTGGGCACGCGTACATGTTGATGATTTTAAAGCATTATATACCGTATATACTCGAGTATAAGCCGAGTTTTTCCAGCACATTTTTTTTTTTTGTGCTAAAAATGCCCCCCTCGGCTTATACTCGAGTCACCTTTTTTTGCGCCTGATCTCCCAGACTTTGGGGATCCGGTACCGGCCGGCCGTAGGTCCCCATGACCCCAAACTTGGCACACATGTAGCCCCACTTTTCCTTTACAAGTGTGCAGAGTTTGTTGTATGGGGGACCTACGGCCAGGGAGCATTGATTTTTCAAACCTGGGCACCCCCTCCAATAGACTCCCATGTTAAACAGTAATTTCTCCCAGTGACTTTGGGGACCCGGTACCGGCCGGTTGTAGGTCCCCTGGACCCGGAACTTGGCACACATGTAGCCCCACTTCTCCTCCTACAAGTGTGCAAAGTTTGTTGTCTGGGGGACCTACGACCGAGGAGCACAGTTTTTTTTTTTTTTTTTCCCCAGGGACCCCTTCCATAGACTCCCATGTTAATCGTCAGTCTAGTCACACAGCGCCGGAGATCAGGTAGGGAGATTGGACACAGTGAGGCATGCAGATGGACACCCTAGGCTTATAAAAGAGTCAATACGTTTTTCCCAGTTTTTTTTTTTTTTGTGGTAAAATTAGGTGGGTCGGCTTATACTTGAGTATACTGCCTTTCCAACTCCATTTCCTTAGAAACGGGGGGGGGGGGGACACATATTCGTTTGGGGGGTCAACTAGTAACGCCTACATTTGTGAGAGTGTATGGGAGCAAGGCCCCCCAACCTCCTCACATAGTTTTTCTAAGGTAGTCCTTGAAACCTGACCGGGGGTGGTAGGGTGTTGAGAAAGGTGTCTTGGCTGTACTCCACTCCAAAAAGTCCCGGCCAAAACGGTCCTTTGATGATGGCAGGAATTGAAGACCATGTTGTAGATTGTTAGAGTCACATTTTGCACAATCTCCTAAAAGGGCCATCTTGTACTCCCGATGGGAAACAAGGATTCCCCACTATAGGGTAAAGAGGGGAGTGGGGAGGTGATAAAGAAGTCGTCATACATATCCGCAGGGTAGGCCCTTGGGTTGGGTGTTTCTTAAGGGCAGCATCATTATCTGTAAAACACCAAACCGCCCGACGCGGTGGGACCCTGCATTGTGATTGCTCAATTTTTGGCCAAAGTTTAAACTCTGTGTGCCTACACCAGTCTATTAATCTCCCCATATGGGGGGCGCCTGATCGTATTTTCTGCATGTCCGGTACTGCTAGCCCACCATGTTGCTTAGGCATAGACATAAGTCGTGGTCGTAATCTAGGCCTCTTATTTGCCCAAATAAAGTTTATCAGTGCATTAATCTGTTTAAACAATTCTGGGGGTTTGTGAACCGGTAAGGTAGGAAAATTTGGGCAGAATTGACACTTTTCATTCTATTACATCTTCCCTATCCAGGAGAAAGGGCCAGGATGCCACTTGGAGAGGAATAACTTTACGAAGTAAAGGTGGAAAGTTCTTCTCATAGACTTGATGTAATTTAGGGGGAATATATGTACCCAGATACTTGAGTGCTTCTATCAACTGTCCATCCATGAAGTGCTAAATATTATTATTCAGGAATATCTGTTATACAGGAATTACTGTTGTTATTATACAGTAGTTAGGATTATTAATATAAGAATTATTTTTATAGCCATTATCCGCATATATATATATATATATATAATGCGTCACCCGGTGTACACACATAGGAATGCAGCCATACCTGTAGGGTGCACACGGTGTGCAGGCCTTTTTTTTGGGGCTGAAAGTCCCCCCCCTCGGCTTATACTCGAGTCAGCGAAATTGAATATTGTAAAATGTACCTGAATGCTGCGGCGTCCATCGTTTAAAACTCGCGGTCTCTTCCTGGTCCCTTCCGTGATAGGCGGAACTGTGTCTGCTGAGAATCGCCTATCACGAACGTTCTCTCATCCTCAGTTTCCCAGCAGACTTCGGTGATTGGCGGAAACTGAACACAGAGTCTGCTGGGATGGGTGAAGATGAGAGAACATTCGTGATAGGCGATTCTCAGCAGGCAGTTCCGCCTATCACGGAAGGGACCAGGAAGAGACCGCGAGTTTTAAACGATGGACGCCGCAGCCTTCAGGTACAATGTTCAATTAGAATTCTATGGAAACGGTGAGGATGGGCACAGGTGAGGATGGGCACAGTAAGGTGGCAATGGGCTTAGTGAAGTTGCAATGGGTGGGCATTGTTGACCCTCGGCTTATACTCGAGTCCGTAAGTTTTCCCAGGTTTTTGTGGTAACATTAGGTACCTCGGCTTATACTCGAGTATATACGGTGTATATATAAAAATATATATATATATATATATATATATATATATATATATATATATATATATATATATATAATTTTTTTTTTTTAATTGAGTGAACTAGATGGACTTTTAACATTATATAGGAGTTCATCTTGTAATCAAGATTATTTTTATTATGATTATACATAAATTATAATCAGAATTATTTATATACATTATTAAAAAATATTATTATTATTATTATTATTCAGGAATAATTAATCTTCTACAGCAGGAATACCCAACCTTTTTGAAGAGCGAGGGCCACTTAAGTGACTTGGTAACTGGTCGTTTGGCCACAATGAGTGAATCGGGTGGATGACAGGTCCGTGTCTGCTCTGCATATCGAGAGCAGACGCAGCCCACTCTACTCTATGGGCCCTTCGATCCGATCCACCCAGGCAGAAGGGGATGGATCCTCTTCTGTGTTTTTTTTTTTTTTTATCGGATTGGAGGTAGTTTGAAAGCAGCCCAGTAACCACTGCAGAACAGATATGCCCATATTTGGTATCGCGGCGCTGTGGCGGGAGGGGGGCGGCGCTGTGGCGGGAGGGGGGCGGCGCTGTGGCGGGAGGCATCTGCTTATGCGGCTCTGCCTCGCGGCCACTTGCTTTTCTCTATCGCCGGCTTCATTCACAACACTGATGCTCTGGGATGGCGGATCGGTGATGTGGGCTTGCCAACCAGCCATCCCAGAGCAGGTCACGGGCCACATCCGAGTGCTCCGCAGGCCACATGTGGCCCACGGGCCACTGGTTGGGCACCCCTGTTCTACAGGAATGATTATTATACATTTTTATTATTCAGGAATTATTACCGGTGTATAGGAAAGGTTAATATTATACAGAAATAATGAATGCTGATTATGGTGACTATTCAGGAATTATCTGGAGCAGAGGGGCACACAAGAGACCCTGAGGGGCTCAATAGACCCGTGATCTTTCCATAAAGAGTACCTGTCACCTGCCCAATCCCCCCCCCCCCCCCCCCATTCCGTGTGATAACAAAATGTTTAAAAAAGTAATAAGAAAGTATTAGAGGACCCGTCACCCGGTGTACACACATAGGAATGCAGCCATACCTGTAGGGTGCACACGGTGTGCAGGCGATCGCACGCCACACCTTGGGTATTAGCCAAGCACGCCGAAGTGGGAGCGATAATCCCCCCTCCCCCTCCCCCCCCCCCATTTATAATTCACTCTCTAAACTGATCAGCTGGAAAGACATCTTAAATGTCAGCGATTTAAAGAATCCTGAGCGCCGCAATGTTTCACTATTTTGCAGATTTGAGGCACTTTGTATCTCTTTACTCATCGCTGCCTCATCTTTTATTTCATACAAAAAGATTGAAGAGTAAATTGTGTTCCAGAAATCTCTCCCCTGGGTAGTGCGATGTGTGCGCTCCGTACCGGGGCCCCTCCCGAGCAGCGCTGTCCGTGTGTCTTCAGCTCTCTGCTGCCATCTGCTGGATAAGAGCGATCAGCTTTCTAATCGTTTTAGATCCACTCACCGGCCACTTTATTAGGCACGCTTTGCTAGTATTGGGTTGGACCCTCTTTTGCCTCCATTCTTGGTGGCATAGATACAGCAAGGTGTTGGAAACGTTCCTCAGAGATTTTGCTTCATAGTGACCTGATGACATCACACAGTTGCTGCAGATTTGTCGGCTGCACGTCCATGATGCCAATCTCCCGTTCCACCACATCCCAAAGGGTCTCTATTGGATGAGATGTGGTGAGTGTGGAGGCCATTGGAGGACAGGGACCTCATTGTCCAGTGGTGAGATGATTGGAGCTTTGTGACATGGAGCATTATCCTCCTGGGAGGAGCCATCAGAAGATGGGGACACTGTAGTCATAAAGGGATGGACATGGGGGGGGCCCAAAGTGTGCCCATCCCCCACACCATGACACCCCCAGCACCAGCCTGAACCGGTGATACCCCATCCCCCACACCATTAAACCCCCACCACCAGCCTGAACCGGTGATATCCCATCCCCCGCACCATGACACCCCCACCACCAGCCTGAACCGGTGATATCCCATCCCCCACACCATGACACCCCCACCACCAGCCTGAACCGGTGATATCCCATCCCCCACACCATGACACCCCCACCACCAGCCTGAACCGGTGATACCCCATCCCCCACACCATTACACCCCCACCACCAGCCTGAACCGGTGATACCCCATCCCCCACACCATTACACCCCCACCACCAGCCTGAACCGGTGATACCCCATCCCCCACACCATTACACCCCCACCACCAGCCTGAACCGGTGATACCCCATCCCCCCCACCATTACACCCCCACCACCAGCCTGACCCAGTGATACCCCATCCCCCCCACCATTACACCCCCACCACCAGCCTGAACCGGTGATACCCCATCCCACCACCATTACACCCGCACCACCAGCCAGAACCGGTGATATCCCATCCCCCACACCATTACACCCCCACCACCAGCCTGAACCGGTGATACCCCATCCCCCCCACCATTACACCCGCACCACCAGCCAGAACCGGTGATAGAAGGCAGGATGGATCCATGCGCCAAATTCTGACCCCCCCCCATCTGAATGTCAGAGATGAAATCCAGACTCATCAGACCCGGCAACGTTTTTCCAATCTTCTGTTGTCCAATGTTGGTGATCCTGTGCCAATTGTAGCCTCAGTTTCCTGTTCTTAGCTGACAGGAATGGCACCCGGTGTGGTCTTCTGCTGCTGTAGCCCATCTGCTTCAAGGTTGGATGTGTTGTGTGTTCAGAGATGGTATTCTGCATACCTTGGGTGTAACGATTGGTTATTGGAGTCACTGTTGTCTTTCTATCATCTGGAACCAGTCTGCCCCATTCTCCTCTGACCTCAACAAGGCATTTCCCTCCACACAACTTCCGCTCACTGGATATTTTCTCCTTTTCCCACCATTCTCTGTAATCCCGAGAGATGGTTGTGTGTGAAAATCCCAGAAATACTCAGACCAGTCCGTCTGCCACCAACAACCACGCCACGTCCAAAGTCACCTAAATCCCCCTTTCTTCCCCATTCTGATGGTCAGCTTGAACTTCAAGTCGTCTTCACCACGTCTATATACCTCTATGCATCGAGTTGCTGCCATATGATTGGTTGTTTAGCAGTTTGTGTTACCGAGCAACTGAACAGGTGTACCTAATAAAGGGGCCGGTCAGTGTATGTGAATTAGGGAAATGCTGCTTGCCTGGCTGGAAATCCTGCCAGTGACATCACTTCCTGTTGCAGGCTGACAACGCTAAGCCGATGCCTCTCAATTGGCAGCGTGTTGTCCTGATAGGCATTGAAGAAATGGAGTGCCCCCCACAGGCTGATGACAGAGGTGAGAAGCGGAATACACAGCGATGTCCCGGAACACCCGGAGAACACCGGACAGTCTGGGTGATTTATGGAAGATGGAGGGGTATGTCGGCTTTGACAACCAACCCGATTGCATTGCTCATCATTTATTTGCCATGGATAGAGGGGTACACGGGGGGGAGGGGCGAATCGCAGACAGGCAGTGGCCCCCCCAGGGCACAGAGATCCCTATAGTGTGGGGCCCAGGAAGGTGCTGGATCCTTATCCCTGCCTGTGTCTTCCCAGGAACAGATCCTCCCTCCCCGTGTGATACCAGACATGGCCAGCAGGGGGCAGTACAGGACAGAGTGCGGATATCTGTGTGCACCAGGAACAGATCCTCCCTCCTCAGTGTGATACCAGACATAGCCAGCAGGGGGCAGCACAGGACAGAGTGCGGATATTTGTCTGCCCAGGAACAGATCCTCCCTCCACAGTGTTATACCAGACATAGCCAGCAGGGGGCAGCACAGGACAGAGTGCGGATATCTGTGTGCACCAGGAACAGATCCTCCCTCCAGTGTGATACCAGACATAGCCAGCAGGGGGCAGCACAGGACAGAGTGCGGATATCTGTGCGCACCAGGAACAGATCCTCCCTCCAGTGTGATACCAGACATGGCCAGCACAGGACAGAGTGCGGATATCTGTGTGCACCAGGAACAGATCCTCCCTCCACAGTGTGATACCAGACATAGCCAGCAGGGGGCAGCACAGGACAGAGTGCGGATATCTGTGTGCACCAGGAACAGATCCTCCCTCCACAGTGTGATACCAGACATAGCCAGCAGGGGGCAGCACAGGACAGAGTACGGATATCTGTGTGCACCAGGAACAGATCCTCCCTCCAGTGTGATACCAGACATAGCCAGCAGGGGACAGCACAGGACAGAGTGCGGATATCTGTGTGCACCAGGAACAGATCCTCCCTCCAGTGTGATACCAGACATAGCCAGCAGGGGGCAGCACAGGACAGAGTGCGGATATGTGTGCACCAGGAACAGATCCTCCCTCCAGTGTGATACCAGACATTGCCAGCAGGGGGCAGTACAGGACAGAGTGCGGATATCTGTGTGCACCAGGAACAGATCCTCCCTCCAGTGTGATACCAGACATAGCCAGCAGGGGGCAGCACAGGACAGAGTGCGGATATCTGTGTGCACCAGGAACAGATCCTCCCTCCAGTGTGATGCCAGACATTGCCAGCAGGGGGCAGTACAGGACAGAGTGCGGATATCTGTGTGCACCAGGAACAGATCCTCCCTCCCCGTGTGATACCAGACATGGCCAGCAGGGGGCAGTACAGGACAGAGTGCGGATATCTGTGTGCACCAGGAACAGATCCTCCCTCCTCAGTGTGATACCAGACATAGCCAGCAGGGGGCAGCACAGGACAGAGTGCGGATATTTGTCTGCCCAGGAACAGATCCTCCCTCCACAGTGTTATACCAGACATAGCCAGCAGGGGGCAGCACAGGACAGAGTGCGGATATCTGTGTGCACCAGGAACAGATCCTCCCTCCAGTGTGATACCAGACATAGCCAGCAGGGGGCAGCACAGGACAGAGTGCGGATATCTGTGCGCACCAGGAACAGATCCTCCCTCCAGTGTGATACCAGACATGGCCAGCAGGGGGCAGCACAGGACAGAGTGCGGATATCTGTGTGCACCAGGAACAGATCCTCCCTCCACAGTGTGATACCAGACATAGCCAGCAGGGGGCAGCACAGGACAGAGTGCGGATATCTGTGTGCACCAGGAACAGATCCTCCCTCCAGTGTGATACCAGACATAGCCAGCAGGGGGCAGCACAGGACAGAGTACGGATATCTGTGTGCACCAGGAACAGATCCTCCCTCCAGTGTGATACCAGACATAGCCAGCAGGGGACAGCACAGGACAGAGTGCGGATATCTGTGTGCACCAGGAACAGATCCTCCCTCCAGTGTGATACCAGACATAGCCAGCAGGGGGCAGCACAGGACAGAGTGCGGATATCTGTGTGCACCAGGAACAGATCCTCCCTCCAGTGTGATACCAGACATTGCCAGCAGGGGGCAGTACAGGACAGAGTGCGGATATCTGTGTGCACCAGGAACAGATCCTCCCTCCAGTGTGATGCCAGACATTGCCAGCAGGGGGCAGTACAGGACAGAGTGCGGATATCTGTGTGCACCAGGAACAGATCCTCCCTCCACAGTGTGATACCAGACATAGCCAGCAGGGGGCAGCACAGGACAGAGTGCGGATATCTGTGTGCACCAGGAACAGATCCTCCCTCCAGTGTGATACCAGACATAGCCAGCAGGGGGCAGCACAGGACAGAGTGCGGATATCTGTGTGCACCAGGAACAGATCCTCCCTCCAGTGTGATACCAGACATAGCCAGCAGGGGGCAGCACAGGAGAGAGTGCGGATATCTGTGTGCACCAGGAACAGATCCTCCCTCCAGTGTGATACCAGACATTGCCAGCAGGGGGCAGTACAGGACAGAGTGCGGATATCTGTGTGCACCAGGAACAGATCCTCCCTCCAGTGTGATACCAGACATAGCCAGCAGGGGGCAGCACAGGACAGAGTGCGGATATCTGTGTGCACCAGGAACAGATCCTCCCTCCAGTGTGATGCCAGACATTGCCAGCAGGGGGCAGCACAGGACAGAGTGCGGATATCTGTGTGCACCAGGAACAGATCCTCCCTCCAGTGTGATGCCAGACATTGCCAGCAGGGGGCAGTACAGGACAGAGTGCGGATATCTGTGTGCACCAGGAACAGATCCTCCCTCCACAGTGTGATACCAGACATAGCCAGCAGGGGGCAGCACAGGACAGAGTGCGGATATCTGTGTGCACCAGGAACAGATCCTCCCTCCAGTGTGATACCAGACATAGCCAGCAGGGGGCAGCACAGGACAGAGTGCGGATATCTGTCTGCCCAGGAATGGTCAGATGGATATTACAATATTGCCGCTTCTGTCCCGAGAAGCCAAAAAGCCATTTCCTTCTTAAAGGGGTTGTAAAGGTTTGTTTTTTATTTTCTAAATAGGATCCTTTAAGCTCGTGCATTGGGGGTTCACTTACCTTTTCCTTCCATTTCCCTTCTAAATATTTATTTTCTTTGTTTTCTTTGTCTGAATTTCTCACTTCCTGTTCCTCCTCAGTAAGCTGTTCTGGATGACTCCACACCACTCGGATGATGGTGTGAAGTTTAGTGAGGAGAAACAGGAAGTGAGAAATTCAGACAAAGAAAATAAACGTTTAGAAGGTAAATCAAAGGAAAAGGTAAGTGAACCCCCAATGCACGAGCTTAAAGGAACCTATTTAGAAAATAAAAAACGAACCTTTTACAACCCCTTTAATGATGATTCCTTCCACCCGGACTGACGGTGTCGCACCCCACGGGCACAGAACCCCCCCCATCCTCCGGCTGGGATTTGTAGTTCCAGTGATCAGTACTGATATGTGGGAGGCGGGAAATTGTGGGAGGGGCAGAGACACAAACTACTGCAGGAAATCTCTCCATTGTGAGAGGGGCAGAGACACAAACTACTGCAGGAAATCTCCTCATTGTGGGAGGGGCAGAGACACAAACTACTGCAGGAAATCTCCCCATTGTGGGAGGGGCAGAGACACAACTACTGCAGGAAATCTCCCCATTGTGGGAGGGGCAGAGACACAAACTACTGCAGGAAATCTCCCCATTGTGAGAGGGGCAGAGACACAAACTACTGCAGGAAATCTCCTCATTGTGGGAGGGGCAGAGACACAAACTACTGCAGGAAATCTCCCCATTGTGGGAGGGGCAGAGACACAACTACTGCAGGAAATCTCCCCATTGTGGGAGGGGCAGAGACACAAACTACTGCAGGAAATCTCCCCATTGTGAGAGGGGCAGAGACACAAACTACTGCAGGAAATCTCCCCATTGTGGGAGGGGCAGAGACACAACTACTGCAGGAAATCTCCCCATTGTGGGAGGGGCAGAGACACAACTACTGCAGGAAATCTCACCATTGTGGGAGGGGCAGAGACACAACTACTGCAGGAAATCTCTCCATTGTGGGAGGGGCAGAGACACAAACTACTGCAGGAAATCTCCCCATTGTGGGAGGGGCAGAGACACAACTACTGCAGGAAATCTCTCCATTGTGAGAGGGGCAGAGACACAAACTACTGCAGGAAATCTCCCCATTGTGGGAGGGGCAGAGACACAAACTACTGCAGGAAATCTCCCCATTGTGGGAGGGGCAGAGACACAACTACTGCAGGAAATCTCCCCATTGTGAGAGGGGCAGAGACACAACTACTGCAGGAAATCTCCCCATTGTGAGAGGGGCAGAGACACAAACTACTGCAGGGAAATCTCCCCATTGTGGGAGGGGCAGAGACACAAGTACTGCAGGAAATCTCCCCATTGTGAGAGGGGCAGAGACACAAACTACTGCAGGAAATCTCCCCATTGTGAGAGGGGCAGAGACACAAACTACTGCAGGGAAATCTCCCCATTGTGGGAGGGGCAGAGACACAAGTACTGCAGGAAATCTCCCCATTGTGAGAGGGGCAGAGACACAAACTACTGCAGGAAATCTCCCCATTGTGGGAGGGGCAGAGACACAACTACTGCAGGAAATCTCCCCATTGTGGGAGGGGCAGAGACACAAGTACTGCAGGAAATCTCCCCATTGTGAGAGGGGCAGAGACACAACTACTGCAGGAAATCTCCCCATTGTGGGAGGGGCAGAGACACAAGTACTGCAGGAAATCTCCCCATTGTGGGAGGGGCAGAGACACAAACTACTGCTGGAAATCTCCCCATTGTGGGAGGGGCAGAGACACAACTACTGCAGGAAATCTCCCCATTGTGCGAGGGGCAGAGACACAAACTACTGCAGGAAATCTCCCCATTGTGAGAGGGGCAGAGACACAAACTACTGCAGGGAAATCTCCCCATTGTGGGAGGGGCAGAGACACAACTACTGCAGGAAATCTCCCCATTGTGGGAGGGGCAGAGACACAAACTACTGCTGGAAATCTCCCCATTGTGCGAGGGGCAGAGACACAAACTACTGCTGGAAATCTCCCCATTGTGCGAGGGGCAGAGACACAACTACTGCTGGAAATCTCCCCATTGTGGGAGGGGCAGAGACACAAACTACTGCTGGAAATCTCCCCATTGTGGGAGGGGCAGAGACACAACTACTGCAGGGAATCTCCCCATTGTGGGAGGGGCAGAGACACAAACTACTGCAGGAAATCTCCTCATTGTGGGAGGGGCAGAGACACAAACTACTGCTGGAAATCTCCCCATTGTGGGAGGGGCAGAGACACAAACTACTGCTGGAAATCTCCCCATTGTGGGAGGGGCAGAGACACAAACTACTGCTGGAAATCTCCCCATTGTGGGAGGGGCAGAGACACAACTACTGCAGGAAATCTCCCCATTGTGGGAGGGGCAGAGACACAAACTACTGCTGGAAATCTCCCCATTGTGGGAGGGGCAGAGACACAACTACTGCAGGGAATCTCCCCATTGTGGGAGGGGCAGAGACACAAACTACTGCAGGAAATCTCCTCATTGTGGGAGGGGCAGAGACACAAACTACTGCTGGAAATCTCCCCATTGTGGGAGGGGCAGAGACACAAACTACTGCTGGAAATCTCCCCATTGTGGGAGGGGCAGAGACACAAACTACTGCTGGAAATCTCCCCATTGTGGGAGGGGCAGAGACACAACTACTGCAGGAAATCTCCCCATTGTGGGAGGGGCAGAGACACAAAGTGACAGCCTGAAGTGTCTTCTTGTTCCAGGTCGGGGGTTGGGGTAGCGGCCAGGTAAATGGGATTTCTGGCAGTGAAGGGCCCCCATGTGGCCCCCGAATACATCTGACAGGAGGTTGTGTTGTGCGGACCGGATTGGCTGCGGATGGAGTTGAGCCGGGGGGGGGGGGGGGGAGATGAATCTGGCGGAGGAATGTGGAGCCCCCCCCCCCGGTGGTGACCCCGTCACCCTAATCTTTTCTAAGTTCTAGAAGAAAGGGGATTATTTTCCTCACATGGAAATTGCTAATTTTCAGAGCAGATTAGAGAGATGAGAAGTGCGGAACGCGGAGAACTTCCTGTGGAGGAGATAATCCATCCCATAATAATCCCCCCGCCGGGAATGAGGTTATTGGAGCAACTTCTCCCCCCCCCCCGCTTCCTAATCCGCCCAGAAACTGGATCAGACCATATGAACAGCGATCTGAGGCTCTTCACCCCCCCCCCTGAACGCCACCATCTCCTCTCATATTGTCTGTTTATAGTGGAGCCGGAATCTCTTCTCTCCAGAGGGACGGCACCATCTTTGTTCAGTTATCATTCCGGGGTCTCCATATACTTCCCGTACTGAGAGGATGCAATCATGTAAATACTGGTGCCTTGGTTACAATGTACAGTCTGATCACTGGGGGAGGGGAGACTGAGGAAATGGCTCCTCCTTCTACAAAGTTACAATGTACAGTCTGATCACTGGGGGAGGGGAGACTGAGGAAATGGCCCCTCCTACTTCTACAAAGTTACAATGTACAGTCTGATCAGAGCCTCTTTCCTGTGTACAGTTGGGGGATGGGATTGGAGTCTGTGTGCTGCAGGTGGGGCTCTCTGCATATCGCGGACACTCTGTGATTGGGGTGGGGGGGCTGTGAGTGCCCCCAGGTGGACGGTGATGACAGTGCAGTCCTGGGTCATGTGACCTCTCCGCCCGGCTTGTTGGTGGATTTTGCCGTCTGCATTCCTGGGCCCGGAGTGGGTCTCTCTGCTGCGGCTAAATGTCAGCTCAGTGGGACTGGAATTCCAGATTGTGAGCCGTAATCCCGCCGCGTGTTCTCGGTCCGTCACTTTATTCTCCTCCCCCACCGGCCAATACACCGATCACACAGCGGGGGTCGTCTGCTTCTGTCCATCCAGTCCTGAGACTCGCACTGCTCTGTCTGGAAGGAGAACTCAATGTTTTTCTCTGCTGCAGTTCTGAAGGCGGCACAACAATTCTACCTTAAAGTGATATTTTTATAAATAATAAACATGTTATACTTACCTGTTCTGTGTAATGGTTTTCCACAGAGTGGCCCCAATCCTCTTCTTCAGGGGTCCCCCACCCTGCTGGCGCTCCTGGCCCCTCCCTCCTTCCCATAGCAAGCCGCTTTCTATGGCGGCGCCCAAGCAGGCTCACTCCCGAGCTGCAGCTTGGCCTGTCCATCCGGACACTGAGCCGCGGCTCGGCCCCCGCTGCCACTTTTTCATTGGCTCACTGGCTATTATTATCTGAGCCAATGAGGAGGGAGAGAGACCCAGGGGAGCCGCTGCTCTCATGCACATCGCTGGATCGAGGTGGGGTTCAGGTGAGTATGGGGGGGGGGGTGTTCTGTACTTTCAGCTTTTACAATCTCTTCAATCCCATGGAGCCGGTGTCTCATCACATTCGGCTCCCCATCACAGATTGCTCCGGAAGTGACGTTCTGTCGCCGCCATCTTGCTCCACCCCCCACGCTCCTGTCCAGTAATGATAGTGAGAAGGGGGCAAGCGGACATCTTGTTACCCCCACCGGAGGTTTAGATTTCAGTTATCTTCAACACAAAACGCAGGTTCTATGCTTAAAGCGGAGCTCCACCCTAAAGTGGAATTTCCGCTCATCGGAACCCCCCCCCCCCTCCGGTGTCACATTTGGCACCTTTCAGGGGGGAGGGGGGTGCAGATACCTGTCTAAGACAGGTATTTGCACCCACTTCCGGGAGTCCTCTCTGCGGGAGTGACGTCACTTCCCGCAGAAAGCCCGTTGTGTTCTGGGAGACACTCGGCTCCCAGAATACAGGAGGACCAGTCAGAACGGCGCAGCGAGACTCGCGCATGCGCCGTAGGGAACCGGGCAGTGAAGCCACAAGGCTTCACTTCCTGGTTCCCTGACCGAGGCTGGCGGTGGGAGCAGCAGAGTGACGAGTGATTGATCGTCTTCTGCTGCGGACGTCGCTGGACTCCAGGACAGGTAAGTGTCCATATATTAAAAGTCAGCAGCTGCAGTATTTGTAGCTGGTGGCTTTTAATATTTTATTTTCGGCGGAGCTCCGCTTTTAAATACAGTATTTCGTGTGACCCCGGCTCTGTGCTGTCTGCGGCGGTCGCGTGACTCCGGCCCTCTCCCAGCTTGTCTGCAGGGAAACGTAAGCAGGAGGAGCTGCTGGTCACATGTTAAAAAAAAAAAAAAAAAAAAAAAAAACAGCCTTTGGAATACAGAGTACAAATAAATATCAAACTTTTATAAATTGTCATACAAATATACAAATCTTTATATTTTTTTTGGCAATAACCTGGTGTGGGCGGATTTCTGCCAGTCGCAGGCTTTCACGCCCCCTCCAGCCTGTCGTATATTGATGGAGGCTTCACCTCTCTTATTCTAAATGTAAAATCCCCTGGTTAGTGGGCATGGAGGAGGAGGGAGGGAGTGGCCTGTCATTGTGTATACGCCCACACGTATGACTCTATAGGCTGCTCAGATGTGATAGGGAGGAAATGCTCAGCATAGAATGTCACTGAAAACTGAGCATGTGCAGAACTGCCAACACTGCTCTGCAAAATCCCTGACTGCAGTGGGGACATAAACAGAAGGGGGGGGGGGATAGAGCAGCAGGAACAACCAGGTTTTTTGCATTGCTTTGTGCACTGGTGCGCAGTCATGTTGGAACAGGAAGGGGCCGTCCCCCAAACTGTTCCCACAAAGTCGGGAGCATGAAATTGTCCAAAATGTCTTGGTATGCTCACTTTTCCTTTCACTGGAACTAAGGGGCCAACCCAACCCCTGAAAAACAACCCCTCACCATAATCCCCCCCTCCACCAAATGATTTGGGCCAGTGCACAAAGCAAGGTCCATAAAGACATGGAGGAGCGAGTTTGGGGTAACCTGACTGGCCTGCACAGAGTCCTGACCTCAACCCAATCAAACACTTTTGGGATGAATTAGAGGGGAGACTGCGAGCCAGGCCTTCTCATCCAACATCAGCGCCTGACCTCACAAATGCTCTTCTGGAAGAATGGTCAAACATTCCCATAGACACCCTCCTAAACCTTGTGGGACGGCCTTCCCAGAAGAGTTGAAGCTGTTATAGCTGCAAAGGGCGGGGCCAACTCAATATTGAACCCTCCGGACTAAGACTGGGGTGCCATTAAAGTTCATGTGCGTGTAAAGGCAGGCGTCCCAATACTTTTGGTAATATTGTGTATATGGTCCTGTATTCTTGGTGACTCTTGATGGTCGGTGATGTTCAGTCTGGATGATATTTTGTGAATGTGAGAAATATTGGGAGACATGAAATGGAATCTTTCCGGCTCCGTCACCTACTTCTCTGCATTATAATTTAATCCTAATGGAGCTCCATCTCCTCCTATCTCCTGGCTTAACCCGGCAGCCCTCTGGCAGAGATTGGGTTAATCCTCTCACAGATACGTAATGAGCGATCTGACAGATCTTCTGGAATTGTTTGTTTCGTCACCGCTTTCTGTCATGTATTAGTAGAGTATTGGAGCTGGGCCCCTGAATACACCCCCTTCCTCTCCTTCCCCACGGGTGGGGGGGGTGAGGGTGTTGCAGTGGCAGCAAGGGGGGGGGGGGTGAGAGTGTTGCGGCGGCGGCATGGGGGTGGGGCGAGGGTGTTGCGGCGGCACATGTCACGGAGGGGGTGTTGCGGCGGCGGCACGGAGGGAAGAGGGTGCGGCCGGGGCACGGAGGGGAGAGGGTGCGGCGGCGACAGCACGGAGGGGCGAGGGTGTTGCGGCGGCACGCAAGACGGAGGTGCGAGGGTGTTGCGGTGAGACGAAGGGGAGAGGGTGCAGCGTCACGCAGCACGGAGGGGCGAGGGTGTTGCGGCGGCGGCACGGAGGGGAGAGGGTGTTGCGGCGGCACGGAGGGGAGAGGGTGTTGCGGCGGCGGCGGCACGGAGGGGAGAGGGTGTTGCGGCGGCGGCGGCGGCGGCGGCGGCACGGAGGGGAGAGGGTGTTGCGGCGGCGGCGGCACGGAGGGGAGAGGGTGTTGCGGCGGCGGCGGCGGCACGGAGGGGAGAGAGTGTTGCGGCGGCGGCACGGAGGGGAGAGGGTGTTGCGGCGGCGGCGGCGGCACGGAGGGGAGAGGGTGTTGCGGCGGCGGCACGGAGGGGAGAGGGTGTTGCGGCGGCACGGAGGGGAGAGGGTGTTGCGGCGGCGGCGGCACGGAGGGGAGAGAGTGTTGCGGCGGCGGCGGCACGGAGGGGAGAGGGTGTTGCGGCGGCACGGAGGGGAGAGGGTGTTGCGGCGGCACGGAGGGGAGAGGGTGTTGCGGCGGCACGGAGGGGAGAGGGTGTTGCGGCGGCGGCACGGAGGGGAGAGGGTGTTGCGGCGGCGGCACGGAGGGGAGAGGGAGTTGCGGCGGCGGCAGCACGGAGGGGCGAAGGGGGTGTTGTGGTAGCATGGAGGGTGGTGGTGGAGCTGGAATCCGTCATTGAGTAAACAATAAAAACATTGACCAGCTGCTGTACAAATTGTTCTTGTGGTGGAAAGGAGTATTCTGCCCGCTCAGACTCGTCCATTATCTAATTGGCTTCTGTGAAGCGTCTGATTTCTGGGTCATCATAACTGAAGAGGAGCAGCTGTTCCTGCGCCTCTCTGTGCTAAGCCTGCTTTTGTTCAGGGTAATTATGACTAATTTTATATGATGATAGCCTGGGGTATTTAACATGCCTGATGTGTATAGCCGGCTCGTCAACGGGAAGATGAATAGAAGCCGTTTTCTGTTGCTACAGATGTTTTCCCTGCAACCACTCTATCACACGCGTGAGAAGGAGGCGAGGTGGTCCTCCTGGTGGAGGCGAGGAGGAGGTGGTCCTCCTGGTGGAGGTGAGGAGGAGGTGCTCCTGGTGGAGGTGAGGGTCCTCCTGGTGGAGGTGAGGAGGTGGTCCTCCTGGTGGAGGCGAGGAGGAGGAGGTGCTCCTGGTGGAGGTGAGGGTCCTCCTGGTGGAGGTGAGAGCATTCTGTGGTATACATTCTTTTGTGTGTCCTCCACAGGCTCCACCCAGAACTGGTCTCGGCGCCCCCCCCCCCCCAGTTCCCCCCCCCCAGTTTCTCTGGGCCCGGGGCTCTTTTTGCTTTCATGCTCCCAAATCTGTTTATAGTGTAATAGTTCAGCAGAGAGAAGAGGGAAGTTGGCATTTGGTGGATAATTTCCTATATCATTGAATCTTCCAGTTCTGTGTTTTTTTTTTTTTTTTCCATGGAAATCTGTGTCTATGAATAGAAGATGAATGGGAAGGCCGCTCTCTGCTGCGGGGGAGAAGGGGAAAGTTGAAATTTTTGTATCACTGAGGAATAAAGGAGAAGAGCCGTGTGTGCGTCCGGAAACGGCTCTTTTATTAAAGCCCAACTCCGGGCAGAAAAGAATTCTCCCCTGTAGTGGCTGTGCCTGTACTGGAAGGGTTAATGGCTCGGTTTGGCCTACAAAAGAGGAGAAACCGTTTTACTGACCTCTGATTTCCCCCCCCCCCCCCAGAGGTGGACTGTCCCTTGGTGTCCTTGTGCCCAAAGCCAGGCTGTGGACCCTGCTCTGGTCTTCAGGATCATAGGTGGAGCGCAGGGGGTGCAAAAGCTGTGAGCAGGAGAGGAGGATCGGGTAAGTATTTTATTGGCTGCCTGTACATAAATAACTGTTGGGAGATTTGGGGGGGGGGGGGGTGGCTTTGGTATTATTATTCCGGATTGATATAGCGCCTTGATTGGAGGGTAATCGCGGCCCCACGTGCTAGCTGTGCCTGAGATCCAAGGAGCTCTATAGGGATGGTATTGTAGAGTAAGAGGTCGGAGCAGCACAACGATGTGAAGCCTCATACACAGTCACACAGGCGGGAATCCCGTCGGGGGAAAAAAACGTTGGTTTTCTCGACGAGATTCCTGGCAAGCTTGTCTTGCACGCCGAGTGTACACACGACCATTCAAAAGAACCGCCGTTCTTTTGACTGGCAAGAACGCGGTGACGTCATCGAACAAAGGCGAGCGAGCCGGCGCTCATCACATTCGATGCCGTCACCGCCATCTTGCTTCACCCTACACTACCCTTGTATGGTACCGCGCATGCGTCAAGTTTTTTCGAGCATGTGCGGGTTTACCTCGGACAGGTAAGCATACAGGCGACCGGTTTTCTCGGCAGGAAACACTCCGCCGAGAATCACGACGAGAAAAACAGAGAGCAGGTTCTCTATTTTTCTCGTCGAGATTCCTGGCAGTTTTCCTGTTGAGAAACCATAAACACACACCAACGGTTTTCTCGGCAAAAAGCTCTCCCAGCAGTTTTCTTGCCGAGGAAAACCGGCCGTGTGTACGAGGTCTTAAAGCCGAGGTTCACCCAAACATACAACTTTATTTTAAAACCATCATTGTCCAACGCACATACTGAAATGGGAAACCTTTTTTTATAAAAAAAAAATTGAATTGCCGTATTTCTGCTCTCCAATATGTGACTTCCTGTGTTCCTCTCCCGCGGGAGTAGGCGTAGCTGAATTTTTTTCCCCGGCGCCGCAATGATTTCTGGGAGTGACGTGCTACCGAAAGGATATGTGGAGCGCCGTGCATTGAAATCGCACACCTGAAGTGACGCGCGATGTCGGTCACGTGACGAGGGCGGCTCTAATGGCGCCATTTTATAAACTGGCATGCAGGCATTCTCCGCAATCATGTAGGTGCTTGTGGGCTTCTAATGCCCATAAGCAAAATGGGAACGTCCCTTGGATGTTTTTATAAGTTATCCTTGTGTCGGATAACGGAATGCTGGCGTTATGGACATTAAGAACAGTAAGTAAGCAATAATAATGTTTATATTAATTCAATGGGCAAAAAAAAAAAAAAAACGCAGCGGAGTCTCCGCTTTTAAGCCTCAAACACACGGCCGGGAATCGCGTCAGGAAAAAAAACTTTTTCCTGACGGGATTCCCGGCAAGCTTTTCTTCCTTCGCCGAGTGTACACACGACCATTCAAAAGAACCGCTGTTCTTTTGAATGGCAAGAACGCGGGTGACGTCATCGACTACGATGAGCCGGCGCTCGTCACATTCAATGCCGTCGCCGCCATCTTGCTTCACCCTACACTACCCTTGTAAGCTACCGCGCATGCCTCAAAGTCTTTTTGAGCATGCGCGGGATTACCGGAGGACAGGTAAGCATGTAGCCTCGTACACACGTGCGGTTTTCTCGTCGGGAAACAGGCCGGCCAGAATCCCGACGAGAAAATAGAGGGCAGGTTCTCTATTTTTCTTGTCGAGATTCCCGGCAGTTTTCCTGAGGAGAATCCATACACACGACCGGTTTTCTCGGCAAAAAGCTCTCCCAGCAGTTTTCTTGCCGAGGAAACCGGCCGCGTGTGTGCGAGGCTTTACATTACAAAGCGGATTACGTTGGACACATTAAAGGACGACTCTAGCTGTAGGGCTGGCTGTTCTGTGGGCTGCATCTGTTGTAGAGATGGTTAATGTGTTTGGGGGAAGGGAAGATTTTGAGTAGAGCGGTGGACCCTGCAGTATGGATGTGAGTTTAGAGCCCCCCGTAAAATATCTCTACCATTGGTGTGAGTTGTCCTTCACCCCCCCCCCCCCCCCCCCCCCAACCTCCCCTGAGTCTCCAGTGCCCACCTCTGCCCCCATTCCAGTCCTCCTCGCTGCCCAGAGCCGCACGGCCTTTCTTCCAAAACGTGCCCCCCACTAGGTCCTCCTCGTCCCACCTGCACACCGGCCTTCTTCATCCCTATTGGGGGAGCCATAGAAGGAGGAGGAGCCAGTGGGGACGTTCTCATCTGAGTGGAGGTACCAAGTCTTTGAAGTTGGCTGTCATGTTCTTCTCATCATACCTGCACTGCTTGGCTAATCCCAGCCCCTCGTGTATTGTAAACTGCAATCTATAAGAACACTCAGAGCTTCCTGACTGGAGGAGAAAGCAGAGTGCTGATTCCATTAGATTGGCCAATGAAGGAGCAGCAATCACAAGCTGGGCAGTTCTGGACTAGGCTGTGCTTATCCGCTGTAATAATAGTGTGTGACTGTGGGGGGACATTAGAGTGTAAGCTCTTCTGTACAGAGACTGATGTGATTGGCTCAGTGATCTCTGTACAGCACCGCAGTCTGTTAGAGCTACGCTGTATTACCAAAAGTATTGGGACACCTGCCCTTACACACACACATGAACTTTAATGACATCCCAGTCTTAGCCTGGAGGGTTCAATATTAAGTTGGCCCCGCCCTTTGCAGCTATAACAGCTTCACCTCTTCTGGGAAGGCCGTCCACAAGGTTTAGGAGGGTGTCTATGGGAATGTTTGACCATTCTTCCAGAAGAGCATTTGTGAGGTCAGGTACTGATGTTGGGCGAGAAGGCCTGGCTCACAGTCTTCACTCTAATTCATCCCAAAGGTGTTCTATCGGTTTGAGGTCACCTTGCTTTGTGCACTGGTCCAAATCATTTGGTGGAGGGGGGATTATGGTGTGTGTGTGTGTGTGTGTGTGTGTGTGTGGGGGGGGAGTTGTTTTTCAGGGGTTGGGATTGGCCCCTTAGTTCCAGTGAAGGGAACTCTTAAGGCGTCGGCATACCAAGACATTTTGGACAATTTCATGCTCTCAAATTTGTGGGAGGAGTTTGGGGGACGGCCCCTTCCTGTTCCAACATGACTGCCCACCAGTGCACAAAGCAAGGTCCATAAAGACATGGGTGAGCGAGTTTGGGGTGGAGGAACTTGACTGGCCTGCAGAGAGTCCTGACCTCAACCCGATAGAACACCTTTGGGATGAATTAGAGCGGAGACTGCGAGCCAGGCCTTCTCGTCCAACATCCGTGCCTGACCTCACAAATGCTCTTCTGGAAGAATGGTCAAACTTTCCCATAGACACCCTCCTAAACCTTGTGGACGGCCTTCCCAGAAGAGGTGAAGTCGTTATAGCTACAAAGGGCGGGGCCAACTTAATATTGAACCCTCCGGACTAAGACTGGGATGCCATTAAATTTCATGTGTGTGTGTGTGTGTTAAGGCAGGCGTCCCAATACTTTTGGTAATATAGTGTATAATCGTGTGTGACTGGGGGGAGGGGCGGGACGTTGGAGTGTAAGCTCCTGTGGTGCAGAGACTGATGTGGTCAGTAAAATATGAAATCTGAGGACAAATACGGTTGGTATAAAGGGCTCGGTGGGTTTCCTGTCCTCAGTATTGAAGGGTCACACTGAGCGTCTCATTCCGGGCAATCAGTTTATAATTTCTAGAAATAGTTTAGCTCTCTTGTAATGGATAATCCATTTTCTCCTGGAGAAGATCGAAGTCCCCCAGCTCTGGTGAGGCTCTGGGCCCGCGTCGTTGGTGAGGCTCTGGGCCCGCGTCGTTGGTGGGGGCTCTGGGCCCGCGTCGTTGGTGGGGGCTCTGGGCCCGCGTCGTTGGTGAGGCTCTGGGCCCGCGTCGTTGGTGGGGGCTCTGGGCCCGCGTCGTTGGTGGGGGCTCTGGGCCCGCGTCGTTGGTGGGGGGCTCTGGGCCCGCGTCGTTGGTGGGGGCTCTGGGCCCGCGTCGTTGGGGGGGCTCTGGGCCCGCGTCGTTGGTGAGGCTCTGGGCCCGCGTCGTTGGTGAGGCTCTGGGCCCGCGTCGTTGGTGGGGGCTCTGGGCCCGCGTCGTTGGTGGGGGCTCTGGGCCCGCGTCGTTGGTGGGGGCTCTGGGCCCGCGTCGTTGGTGGGGGGCTCTGGGCCCGCGTCGTTGGTGGGGGCTCTGGGCCCGCGTCGTTGGTGGGGGCTCTGGGCCCGCGTCGTTGGTGGGGGCTCTGGGCCCGCGTCGTTGGTGGGGGCTCTGGGCCCGCGTCGCTGGTGGGGGCTCTGGGCCCGCGTCGCTGGTGGGGGCTCTGGGGCCCGCGTCGCTGGTGGGGGGGGGGGGGCTCTGGGCCCGCGTCATTGCAGGATTTCAGGTAATTCTTGGAATCGGAGATTGTACTGTCTGTGGCATTCTGAGGAGAAGTTGTCACAGGCCACACAGACCGTTTTTCTTTCACTTGTTGTGTTTGACACTCATTGAGTTGTGTCTTTATTCTGATCTGTTGGGTGGCTTTGTTGAGAGAATTATTTTTTTTTCTTTGGCTGATTCCTCGTTAGATTTTGCTTTAGAAATGATCTCCCAATTTCCCCAACAATGACCTGGTGGGATGTTCTGCCGCAAGATTCCGGTGATCTTCTGGTCGGGTCGGCCTTCCCTCTGCTTAGATGATTGTTGGTACATCTTGCTGATCTGCCACAAGGGGCCCCAGACTATCCAGTATGAGGGCCACGTCCAGCGGCAGTCCGTCCATACGAGACGCCATGGCCCCGCCCCCAATCCATGCTCGCGGCCCCCAATTTACATGCTGGCGCCGGACTCATGAATTCCAGTGGGGTGGTTGTGTTTTTTTTCTATATTAGAAGCGCGCGATTAGAGCCGGAGGCCCCGAGCCCACCGAGTTGAGTGACAATGGCAAATTAATATTCAATATTGTCTTTCTGATTCTCCTCCCGGCCAATCCCGACTTAGGAAGCGGTTCCTGAGACCCGATTGGCAGCCAAGGAGGGAGGAGACGCAGGGGAAGCCGCCGCCGCCCGTTTAATAATTTGATAATGAATTGGCTAGTTTGCAATCGCTTGGACCTGGGTGGCTTCATCTATGGCCACTACTAGATGCTCCTTATATCTGATCTGTTAGATCGGGAGTCTCCAATCTGCAGCCCTCCAATGTAAGACGGGGACTTGAATAGGACCAGATGTGAGGGGGGGGACTGTGATGTGAGGAGGGGGGGAGACTGTGAGGAGGGGGGGAGACTGTGAGGAGGGGGGGGGGAGACTGTGAGGAGGGGGGGGGGAGACTGTGAGGAGGGGGGGGGAGACTGTGAGGAGGGGGGGGAGACTGTGAGGAGAGGGGGGGGAGACTGTGATGTGAGGGGGGGGAGACTGTGATGTGAGGAAGGAGACTGTGATGTGAGGAGGGGGGGAGACTGTGATGTGAGGAGGGGGGGGGACTGTGATGTGAGGAGGGGGGGGGAGACTGTGATGTGAGGAGGGGGGGGAGACTGTGATGTGAGGAGGGGGGGGAGACTGTGATGTGAGGAGGAGGGGGGAGACTGTGATGTGAGGAGGGGGAAGGGAAGACTGTGATGTGATGTGAGGGGGGGAAGGGAAGACTGTGATGTGATGTGAGGGGGGGAAGGGAAGACTGTGATGTGAGGGGGGGGGGAGGGAAGACTGTGATGTGAGGGGGGGGAAGACTGTGATGTGAGGGGGGGGGGAAGACTGTGATGTGAGGGGGGGGGAAGACTGTGATGTGAGGGGGGGGGAAGACTGTGATGTGAGGGGGGGGGAAGACTGTGATGTGAGGGGGGGGGGAAGACTGTGATGTGAGGGGGGGGGGGAAGACTGTGATGTGAGGGGGGGGGGGAAGACTGTGATGTGAGGGGGGGGGAAGACTGTGATGTGAGGGGGGGGAAGACTGTGATGTGAGGGGGGGGAAGACTGTGATGTGAGGGGGGGGGAAGACTGTGATTTGAGGGGGGGGGAAGACTGTGATGAGGGGGGGGGGGGGAAGACTGTGATGTGAGGGGGGGGGGAAGACTGTGATGTGAGGGGGGGAAGACTGTGATGTGAGGGGGGGAAGACTGTGATGTGAGGGGGGGGGGGAAGACTGTGATGTGAGGGGGGGAAGACTGTGATGTGGGGGGGGGGGAAGACTGTGATGTGAGGGGGGGGGGGAAGACTGTGATGTGAGGGGGGGGGGGGAAGACTGTGATGTGAGGGGGGGGGGAAGACTGTGATGTGAGGGGGGGGGAAGACTGTGATGTGAGGGGGGGGGGAAGACTGTGATGTGAGGGGGGGGGGGAAGACTGTGATGTGAGGGGGGGGGGGAAGACTGTGATGTGAGGGGGGGGGGGGAAGACTGTGATGTGAGGGGGGGGGGAGGGAAGACTGTGATGTGAGGGGGGGGAAGACTGTGATGTGAGGGGGGGGGGGGGAAGACTGTGATGTGAGGGGGGGGGAGGGAAGACTGTGATGTGAGGGGGGGGGAAGACTGTGATGTGAGGGGGGGGGGAAGACTGTGATGTGAGGGGGGGGGGAAGACTGTGATGTGAGGGGGGGGGGGAAGACTGTGATGTGAGGGGGGGGGGAAGACTGTGATGTGAGGGGGGGGGGAAGACTGTGATGTGAGGGGGGGGGAAGACTGTGATGTGAGGGGGGGGGGGAAGACTGTGATGTGAGGGGGGGGGGAAGACTGTGATGTGAGGGGGGGGGAAGACTGTGATGTGAGGGGGGGGGAAGACTGTGATGTGAGGGGGGGGGGAAGACTGTGATGTGAGGGGGGGGGGAAGACTGTGATGTGAGGGGGGGGAAGACTGTGATGTGAGGGGGGGGGGAAGACTGTGATGTGAGGGGGGGGGAGGGAAGACTGTGATGTGAGGGGGGGGGGAAGACTGTGATGTGAGGGGGGGGGGAAGACTGTGATGTGAGGGGGGGGAAGA